>JAMPIV010019532.1:0-127360 GCA_024509875.1 Oreohelix idahoensis | reverse complement strand
TATTTATTTTTCTTTTGTTTTTATATATTTTAAAATAATATTATATTAAATTAGTAATTAAAAATAAGTGAGAGTATGTGTAAAAGAGTTATTGTTGTAGGGAGAATTTTAGAGTGATGGTTCATTTTAGGTTTTTCTGCCATCAAATCCCACTTTCACGCTGACATCATCCACTAATTCACGTATATAATTAATTATTGTTTCTTGTTTTTATTATCGTTTACTTAAAAATTGTAATTCTCTAGCTGTTCTAACCTAGTAGTGAGAATAAGACAATAAATTTTCCAGTCTAGCTGGCCACTGCAAAACCGTCTGTACAACAAATTAAATAGTATCTATATGGTAAAGTCACACATCACATCTGCTTTAAGAATGTCGGCTCCATGACAGGATCAGATTGACAGCATTATCATCAATATAGAGACGTCCCAAATAGTGCGCCAAATTTATGAGAGAAGTTCGATCACTACATGAAAGCGAACGAAGAAGACGACGAATATTGGTGTCCGGAAGCAGGGTTGCCAATTTTCTTTTTCAAGCCAAAGTACATAAATTTTTGTTTCTTTAAAAATTGGTTTGCGTAAAAAAAATTGGTTTGGCTTTTTCCCACCATGATTAAATTGAATGGATTGAAAGCAGTAGGCGTGTATTTAATTATATAAAAGAAATACATACCATAAGGTAAAAAAAAGGTAAAGATATTGGGAATATGGTGTTATGCCCATACAGTATTTTCTAGACCATCAACACACTAGGGGTGATGTGGTCAGCATCACACCAGCCACCTTAACCTTCCCAGAGTGGCTGTGGTACCCAATTCATGAGGCTGGGTCGACCCCGGAGCCGTTTGCAGTCTAAAAATTTCCTCCTCAAACGGGGTTTGGACCATGGACCACTGAGCCAGAAGCCAGCGCATTAACCACTGTGCTACCGCGGCTTCTTAACATACGGATTGAAGCTAATATAAATTGCAAGCCATTACCCATAGTCATTTGGACATCTAGGCCACCATTTCATTCACCTTAAACAAAACAACCTACTGATTATTAGCATTTTAAAATGTCTGGTTGTGGACTCAGAAAGTATATGTTTGATGAAGGATAACCTCGAAATCGACCTGAGTCTGACAAGTTGCATCGAATGGTGCATAAACCATGGTTGGTTGTAATAACTCAGTGTGGTCTGGATTGAAAGACGTGCCCCCTCACTGTATGCAACTGATATGAGCTAAATGCTTATTTCGCTTCTGCTGAGCTCGCACAGGAAAGGTTAGATACAAAATTCAAAACTTGACTTTTAAAGGAAATTTTATCAGACCACAAAAAATACATGTGCTTTGTGTTTGCTACGCCTGTTGTACAAGAATTTGAATAACTGAATGGTCTTTTTCAGTGAAAAAACGCTGATTCTCATATAATCTGTACCAAGAACTATTATTGCATCATCACAGTCTTCAGAACAGAATGTGCAATGTCAGTGGGCAGCGGAAAAAAAAAGCATTCATCAAGTTGATTTTGGTGTTAAGTTCTTAACAGAATGTGATGATGATAGGAAACTATACAGAGCGATGTAACAGGAGACAATCTGATCATCAGAAGCTTCCCCTCAAGTTTTCGGCCCCTTACTCTCCTTTACACTCTAAGGGGGGGGGGGGGGGCCTACCTGGGTTATGACTCCCAAGTGTCAGCCTCCTGTTGCCTTGTGTACAAAATTAAACCCACTCCACCTTGGTTGCAGCTTTAAACTCCACAATTTTCCGCCAGCTGGAGGCAATTTTGAAAGTAACCCCTAAGTTGAATGTGACAGATTATGAAAATAGGTTTCATCTATCTATTTCATTATCTTCACTTTTCTTTTACCAAACTCTCACCTACGTCTGTTTCGATAACATAAACCTCCTATACACTCTGAGATTCTGTCTTTTCTCTTTTCTAATTAAGCACGCTTAATTTATTGCTGTGCGCTATTCCCTTTGATGAGAGTTTGCCAGCAGACATGATTAGCTAATGTGAGCCGGTTTCATTTAATTTTGAACGCCAGAGATCGAGAATCGTTGTAATATGTCTCAACAGAGGAAGGTGGCGTTAAGTTTGAACGTATTTTTCGTTAGACATTGAGTATAGGATCAGATAATTTTGAAACAAAGGGAGACTATTTTTATTACTCCCCTTGTAAACTGTTCGCTAGGAAAAGTAATTAAACACGGTGAGCATAGCAAGATCAAAGTCATTGCTCGCTAGAAATGGCCATACAAGCGTAGACGTGAAGAAATTTGCACTGTTTAGCAAATTACGTTATGCCGATCTAAAGCGAGAGAGATCATGAGTCTGGTTTTCGGCTTTAGGTGAGAAAGATCTTTGATTTGCATTCAAAACGTAGAATTCAACGTAGGTGCTAACATCTGGCAGAGAGTCTGGTTTCGGTCAATTTTGTAATAGTCTCTTTGATTTCATATATATATATATATATATAGATATATATATATATATATATATATATATATATATATATATATATATATATATATATATATATTTATATATATATATACTAGATCATTCTAACTCTAGTTATCCAGTACTACATAGATTCAGAAGACATCTAGCTGCAATTCTAGAATCACTCGTATTGAGTAGAGTTTCTTAGTTTTTGTTGGAGAATAGTCTTAGAAGTTTGTGTGAAGGTAATATATCTACTAGTAGTTTGAGTGATTTAACTAGTTAAATCGTCAATTATATTTTACTAGTTATTTTCTGTGCAGAGTGATTTACTAGTTAAGTCCGACATTTATATTTCTCTAGGTTTTACTGTGTTAAAGTGGCTAGCAGAACAGACATTAATTTCTAGCTAAACTCTTCCAGCTATAATATAAATTTTATTAACTGCTAGTAACCAGTCAGAGAATATTCTAACCAACTAAGTAAATGCACGGATTCATCACGAGTATTGACGAAATATGTATTTATCTCTAATTCACGATGACTGATTTGTTAAATGTCTATAATTTATTTCACGGAAGTTTTTAAACGATAAGACAAGCTCTAAGCTGTAGTTTATAATTTAAAGTTAAATAACCGAAGTGGATAAATATATTATATTTTACGCGGGGTAAGGATAGAATGTGAATACTATATATTGGTTAAGTATTTTGTATGTTTTTCTCTTTACACAGTATTTGGGTCAAACCCTAAACCTTACCAGCGGCTTCCATATGAACCTGAGAATAACTTTACAAAAGAACATTCTGATATAAATATCAGGGTTTTTCAAGGTGACCTGTCTGGTCTCGTGTTTTACACCCAGAAAGAGACAGAGTACCAACCCAAAGTATATTAAGAATAAATTGTAACTGGACTTATATAATATCCAGATTTCTCATTCCAAAGTTCATGTACCTTCAGCCAGTTGTGGCGATACACTCAAACATTGACATTACCTGAATAACAACCACTGTGTTGTGAAGAAGATTTATCCTGAACAGATTTATTTATCTGACACTCGATTTAACGATTGAAGATTCCAAGCTACTGTACACTGTGAACATTAGACCTCTTAAATTATTTTACTACCTGGACAAAAATTGAAGTGACATAATCAGCATCCTACAACCAGCCGCGAATCCAGCGTTTCCTATCATTTGAATTAATTATTCTTTGGAAAAAACTGGAGCTTGATTCGCCAATAACCAAACCTTGGATGGGCTGCATGTACCTTACGATTGTTCCAGATGTAGTGAAAGAACCTATTAGGTAATAGTGAATGGTTGTGATCACAGGTCTGTCAGAGTGAGAGAAAGCCGGGATAAATAATTCTTTCATTGTATAACCCATGTACTAACTTTGTATTTTTTAATGCAAATTGTGCTAATGCTGTCCCTTTCAGAGTAGATTAACGTATAAACTCTGTTCTTTATTGTAGAGGGAAATCCCAGACCATAGCGTAAACACCTTTGACTCTTTGGGGGTTAATAACTTCTCTGCGTGGGAGCCGCGCTAGCGTAGTGGTTACAACACCGCTCTGGCGACCGGGTGATACAGGATCAAACCCGGGCGACGGCATTTGAGGATTTTACGTCGACCGGGATTTGGACTGGATTAACTCGAGACCTGGCGAGGACATTTGAAGGAGTGTCGTCGACCAGGGACTGGCGGCTCCTGAGCCGACCCAGCTGCAATGGGTACCTCCGAAATCGGAGAGTATTTGCCTGAATGGCGAGGGACACCTGTCTCTGTACAAGAAATAAAGGGATACTCACGTAAAATCAATGTCAGGTTAGACATAAAATAATAACCTGAGATTTCGCCTCGAGTTTTAGCGGGCGAACGAAAAAAAAAAAAAACTTCTCTGCGAACGGGATCTTGTCTCAACAGAGGGAGGGAGGATTACACCTATGAGTCTAACTCTTTAATTAATTCATTAACTTATGTTTATTGTATTTGATTTGATATTCAAAATAATGTTGTTGTGAAGTTCTTTATGATAAGTAAAATTTACATAAACTTTTTTCACGTGTGTTGGTCAGCTTGTTCCAAAAAGATCCCTATCCCATAGATATAGTGTTCACGTCTGTGCGTCTAATTGTCGTCACTTATATGGTGTATATGTGAGTGGTGATATATATATATATATATATATATATATATATATATATATATATATATATATATATATATATATATATATATATATATATATATATATATATATATATATATGTATATATATATATATATATATATATATATATATATATATATATATATATATATATATATATATATATATATATATAGTGTGGTAGACTGTCTGACTAACAAAGTTTTGTTGTAGAGATAGGCTGAATGAGAGAAGTTTTCTCGATTTCAGGGACAGACTCTACCTATTTTTCCACCATCTCACTCGTGAAAATCTATTTCTTTGCCTTATCTCCCACTGAGCTATCACCAGTTCTAGTCCTATTCAGAAGGGACCAATCTATGTCTTAATTCCCCTATAAAAAATCTACGACAAATGTGGGCTCGTTTTCCGGGAATTGAACTCTAATCCTGAGCAAGAGCGACAGAAATTTTCTCGTTTACCGGGATTTTGATCTGCTAATCTTTATAGACTAGTTAGAGAAAGAGTGTGATTGTCTCGTGAGATTAAGTATCATTAAAAATAATTATTACCTAGACTAACGATCTGTTTATTGGTTTGCTGACCACACAATTATATCTATTGTTTTTCCACAGCATTGTTAGAGTATACATATACAATTGATATACAGGGTGATCTTTGTCAGAGTATGTTATGTATTGATTTTGTAATACAAAGCCGCTGGTATTTGTGTGATTGTGTAACAATCACAGGGTTTAGTGAAGCAGAAAGGTGTTTGAGCTAAGCGAAGAAGTGCGTTCAGACTATCTCGTCCAGTAAATTGCCCCCCTTACCCTAACTGACTTCAAGGGTGACTTGATAGTGGACTTAAAAAAATTAAGGGGTTTTTTCTCCTTAAAATTTTGCCAGGAATTTTTTTTTTTTTTGGTTTCCACTTAAGTAATTTTTTTTTTTCAGTGATTAATCTGACTACCATTTATTTGGCGTAGTCGGCTGCATTAGGAGCTTAATTGCCAGTTAATAGCAGCGAGAGTTAGATAATTAGAAGGAGGAGGTATCCCAGTTGAATAACATATCATTTTTGTTTGTAATTTCTCGTAAGTGGTAGGGAACCAGTGTATTATTTTTCTTACTTCCTTCTCGAGTAAGTCTCAGTCACTTATTTGCAATGGCAGAGCGGGCAAAGCTTAGGCAGATGCTCAGAGAGGAAGCAAGGGAAGAGGGATTGGAAGGAGAAGAAGTGAAAGCTTTTGTCAGGGACGAACTTGACAGATATGATGGGGAGAAAAAGAAGAAGCTAGGAGGAAAGAAGCAGAAGCTAGAGAGAAGGAGAAGGCAGCTCAAGATAGAGCAGAGAGGAAAGAGCGAGAAGAGCGTCAATCAGAACAGAAGAAAATTGATGCAGAAATGGAAGTTTGCAGGGCACAGCATGAGGAAAGAGAAGGAGAGACAGCATGAGAAGGAGAGGGAGGAAAAAGAGAAGGAGAGGGAGGAAAGAGAGAAGGAGAGGCAGCATGAGGAAAGAGAAAATGAGCAGCGAAGACAGCACGAGTTGGCACTTAAAGCTCTTGAAGTCCAAAGTCGAGGGGCTGCCTCTACCTCCAGCAATGGAGAGTCTTCTCCTCATTCTTTTTTAACTGATCCTTCTAACACTCAATCTCCTCAACTCATCGCTAGGTCTTTTGCTCTAGAATCTTTCCCCTGCCCTAATGAGAAGATTGACACGTATCTAGAGAAATTTGAGAAAATGGCCAATCTGTACGGTTTAGAGAGGTCGCTTTGGTGTATGAAACTTTCCCAGGCTTTGAAATGGTCTGCTTATGATGTGTATGCAAAACTGGAAAGCAGCCAACAAGACAATTACGACATGTTGAAGAAGGCTTTGCTTGAGCGCTTTGAAATGAACGTTCGAAAATTTGTGCAACTGTTCCGTAACAGCAGAAAGGAGAGCTCTGAAACTTTTCAGCAGTTCTCCTCTCATCTAAAGGGATACTTGACAAAGTGTCTGGAGCTTTCGCAGCTTGCTTCTACCTAAGAAGGACTTGAGGAGTTCGTTATAACCAAACAGATAAAGAATACTTTGTCAAGTGACACCCGTAGATTTCTAACTGAGCAGGGCGCAGAAAAGCTGGAAGACATTTTGGAAAAGTCTGAGCAATATCATAATGCGCTGGCCGAACTGCTGGCCACAAAACGTAAACCGACAGAAGACCTTTCTCGGGAGAATAATCTAGACCAATCTTCCCATTCTTCTCAGCAGCATAACCACAGAGAAACTGGACCCCAGAATCCCCCTCAGGAAAAATCTAAGTTCTACAAAAACAAGTACCCCACCAACAACAAACAATCTGATCAACCTAACCGTCCTACATGGCAGCATGGTCAGAAAGAACAAGGTGACAAAGGGAAAACCGCTTCGCATGGGATATATGATCAGCGCGAGCACACCGAGCCTAAATGCATTGGATGCTTGCAAACAGTCTCGCAAGGCAGAATTGATGTCAGTGATTCTCAACCTGAAAGAGAGAGGCCCTCAACACGAGGAACTGTTATTTTGAACGGGTCTTCAACTTATTGTCTTTTTGACACAGGGCTTTCTTTGATTGCAATGTTGCCAGACACCTGGTCAAACACAGTCAAGAGACAGAAGAAACCGTCAAACTTTGTGGAGTTTTTAAGAGTGATGCACCAACAACGCTTCCCATCGCATTGGTAAAGTTCTAATCTGAGTTTGTCAGAAGTGTGATCAAAGCGGCTGTTATGGATGACCTGATCTACCCTGTCATACTTGGTGGTAGATATGTGTTTATTGGGAAACCGGAAGAGAAGATTGTGGCAGCAATCTCCACAAGAGGGCAAACCAAGAAGGAACAGGAGCCTGCGCCAAATTTGTTACCTAAGGAACTTAAAGAGGAGCAATAAAAGGACCCTTCCTTGGCACCCTGCTTTAGAAAACTGCCCATGGCTAAGGATCCTAGATAACACGGGGACATTTTCTCTGAGGATGGCGTACTTTATCGTAGAACGGGCAAGCCTGAACAAGGTTATAATCAGCTCCTAATACCGAAACAGTACAAAAGACAAATCTTAGAAATGGGGCACTCTCTTCCCTTTAGCGAACATATGGGACAGAACGCCACAAATCAGCAAATACAGACTCACTATTGGTGGCCAGGAATGAACTCTGATATTAACAGGTACGTGAAATCCTGTGCCAAGTGCCAACGGGTGGCACCCAAGCATTTGACACCCGCAGTTTCCATGGGTGAAATGCCAGTAGTGGGGACACCATTTGAACGGGTAGTGATCGACATTTTAGGACCCTTAGAAAGGATTAAAAGAAGGGACAGGTTCATCCTGACCTTAGTCGACACATGCACTATGTGGGCAGAAGCTATACCGCTAACATGCACAGATTCCAAGCATGTCGCAGAAGCCCTAGTGCAGATTTTTACTCAGTTGGGATTCCCTCAACAAGTGTTAACGTATAACGGATCCCCATACCGTAACCTGTTAATGGATGAGATCATTAAGATCTTGAGGAACCAGCACATCTATACAAGTCCTTATAATCCTGCCGGAAGTGGGTTAGTAGAACGTGTCAGTGGAAGCCTTACAACGATG
Organism: Oreohelix idahoensis; assembly: GCA_024509875.1. Taxonomy (NCBI): domain Eukaryota; kingdom Metazoa; phylum Mollusca; class Gastropoda; order Stylommatophora; family Oreohelicidae; genus Oreohelix; species Oreohelix idahoensis. The sequence continues at coordinate 119,140 of JAMPIV010019532.1, read as the reverse complement.
TTATATAAACTGCAACAAGAGAAACCTGACGATTGGGACCTTTGTATACCTGCAGCTTTATTCACCTACAGGGAAGCCCCGCATACTTCCACAGGATTTTCCCCAGCTACACTTTTATTCGGCAGACCTATAAAGGGGCCGCTTGAAGCCTTACTTCGGTCCCTGACAGACCAGAAGGCTGGTGAGACAGTCGTCTCAGCCAGTTAATATGTGTCGGAAATAAAGGAAAGGTTAAAACTAGGATAGGACCTAGCAACGACCAACCTTAAGCAAGCACGCGCAAAGCACGCTAACCGATACAGGAAAGCTGCAAAAGAAAGAGAATTGCAAGCAGGAGACAAAGTTTTGTTGCTACTCCCAACCGGGAACAACAAACTACGTATCGGATGGCAAGGGCCATTTACCATCCTTAAAAAGATCTCAAAGGCTAACTACCAGATCGCTATTAAAGGAAAGGAGAAGGTCTACCAAGTAAATCTGTTAAAGAAATACTTGGAAAGACCAGTGTCGTCCTCCGAACATCTCCTAGCATCAGGGAATTGCCACTGCAAACACACAGAATCTTTCAGCAATGTCAAACTCGGCGACACTCTTTCAAGCGCAAACGGAATACATTCCAGAGAAAGAGAAAACGATGGAGCAGACGTCATGAGTAGGAATTGGACAGAGACAGAGGGGAAGATGAGAGGGAAGATAACAGTCACCCAGAAACTACTGATATAGGAAATCTATTTCCATAAAGTGGACATGACATGGTTTCATATCTTTAAGCGGGGACGTCTGTGACAGATTATGAAAATAGGTTTCATTTATCTATTTTATCTTCACTTTTCTTTTACCAAACTTTCACCTACGCCTGTTTCGATAACATAAACCTCCTATACACTCTGAGATTCTGTCTTTTCTCTTTTCTAATTAAGCACACTGTTGCTGTCATTTTCGACGGAGTCATCTGTCAAGTTATTTGCCTATGTTTTATCATAAGTATAATTGTGTCTTTACCTGCGATGTCAGGTTGATTAGGGGTTGTCTTCCCTTGTTTATTCATTCATTGTGTTTTGACCTTTAGGGTCAAAGGTTGACAGTTCGGGCGTAGGCCTATGGGAAGGTTTTTTAAGCGGGAGAGAGTTATACTTCCGGCAAGTCGGGAAGGTCCTGTTTTTCTGAAGGGACCAAGAGTCCATTGTTTTTCGGGGAGAATCTTCGAAGTAACTGCTATGGCAGTTTTCCCCAGTGAATCTCTGTGCGTCGGGATGACGACAGAATTCCTTGTTATGTTCTGAGGATTCATTTTCCAGGTAATACCGACCTTTATGCATTATTACGCTTTTCGGTGGCAGAACATGTAAAAGGATTACTTAGTGTGAACTGCAGCTCACCGATCCTATATATTTCAGAACTTATATATTTGTGCTCGAGGTAGCCATCCAAGACTGTTAGTCTTTATATTGTCCAGAAATCCAGTGACGAAGATATATTGTGGGAACCGCAGATTGGCGGGATTTATGTCTACAATAAGCATTACTGCAGGATTGATGATAACCTATTTAACAGAAGTACACAGCCGACGTCAGAACGAGGCCTGTGCTTTCGGCTATTATACTACAGCCTGATAATGTGCAATTGGCGGGGAATGCCAAGTTGCACCTAGGTGTCAAAGTGACTAAGGCATCTGACGCGTTTAGTCAGAGATGCCAAGGGCGACGCTACGAACTGTCATTATTGAAGAACTTTGCTATTGACCATGCACGTCTGTTCCGATGTTTACCTTTTGAATGCCAAATGTATACCTATCGATTTCCGGTCAGCATGACCTTGTTACACTGACTGTTCCTGTTGATACTATGTGTGTTCTCGTCAATAAATGTCTTGAAACATGCCTGCAGTGTCCAAGCATCCTTGACTACTGCATGTGAGAGTATGGGTTGCAGGGTCTTCATATATACGAGCCTAAACACATTCGCGCCTTCATTCGCACCCACACTCAGTTCATCATACGCTCGCACTACACATCTAACAACAAGTATACTGTCTTGGGCCAGTGATCACCTCAACAAGAGAAAAAGACAGTTACATTTCTGGTGGACCAGTTACGTGGGCTCTTAAGATACATTTCTTGTCGCCAATGTGGCCTAGAAACTTACATTTCTGATGGACCAGATCTGTGGGTTTAAAAAGAACAGAGCGAGCATTTGACATTATTGTTGACATTAATGGATCCAGAAATTTACATTCCTGGTTGGCTGTTACATATATGATGTCTCCAGTTTTGTCCAGAAATTTACAAGAAGGACAAGTACACATTACACTTCTGATCTGTGGGGCTAAGCTACACACGGGACAGCCGTAACACACAGCGCTAATTCTACACTTGCAAGTTTTGGCTACAACAGGACAGAAATAGGTCATCAACGGTTGACCTAGATAAACAGTGCGGGCATTTATATTATAATGCTACATAAACCACAACAAGACAAGTACTGAGGTTAACATCTAGGCATTTGCTACGTGGACCATAACTGCATAGAAGGCGGGTTCCTATTGTGAACAGTACTGCTGGTTGTTACACGTTTCAGTCAACAACAGACTTTTCTATGTCCGAGCATTCAAGCCACATTGTTCGAGGTCAAGTGTTTGTAAACAGTACGTGGAAATTGTAAACATTCAATGTGCAAGTCCTAATTCGAGAAGGTCATAGTAACTTTGGTTCGTGAATACCACTTTATGCTACAGTGGATTTGACGTTCAGTGCGCGTTTGACATTTCGTTTCTGTGTTCGCAAGGAGCAAGAAATTTATTTTAGTTTCAGCTGTGACTGAACTTGTTCTGCAACACATTGAAATTGATTGCTATATGTTTATGTTACTTCTACTGTTTTTGTGTATTTTTTTCAGCGGGTTTTCGGTTGGTGGGTCTTACAGTAAATATGCCACTTAATCGAGGCTTACTGTAAGCGTTCTGTAGGTGCAAATTTTCTTAATTTGAAAATTTGCTAGTGACAATTGGTCGCTATTGATGTTAGCTGTGATGTAACTGTACTTAACGTTGTTTTTGTAATATTTTGTCTGTTTTTCAGTTTTGATTTTCGATTTGTTTTGTTTGTATTCTGTAGGTCTCTCCTTTCTTTTGTGTATTTCTCTACACATTTTTGGTTAAAACAGTGTTGCCATTTGTATTGTTTTGTATCTTTGTCTTTGTATTTTTTTTGTTTGTACTACATTACTGTCATGCACAGTCTACATACATATACTGGGTCATGTATTGGTATTATTGATAAGGTAGACTCTTCATATAGAGTTTGTTAATAAAATATTATTATATAAGATATTTATACAAGTTCTTTGATAAAAGACTTGTTATCTACAAAGATTGAGACAAGGTGAAATACATATTCAAGTTCTTTATAAAAAAGACTTGTGCCCATAGTGAGTGGGATATAAGGGAATTTTTTTTTTCCACAGGTACTCAAGTGATTTTTTGGTTACATTATAAACAAGAGGACCATACAAAGTCTTTGTCTAAGACTAAGAGAGTGAAATAAAGTGAAGTGAGTATACAAGTCTAGCATTTCAGACTTGTCCCCCATTAAAGTGAGATAATTTAAGTTATTTACTTCTGCAAGTTACTAATCTCAGTAGACAAGATGTCTACATTAGAGTACTTTATTACACAAGGGAGAGCCCTTGATAAGACTGGTCAACAGTTAGAACAATGGGCTGTTGCTCAGTATGACAAAGCATTAGCTGCTGAAGAGAGAAAAGCTGCTGCAGAAGAAAAAAAAGCTCTGGCTGAAGAGAAAAGATTAGAAAGAGAAGCAGCTGCTGAACAAAAAAGACTAGACAGAGAAGCTGATGTTGCTGCTGAACAAAAGAAATTGCAGATGCAGGTGGAGGAAAGGAGATTTGAAGCTGAACAAAAAAGATTAGACAAAGAAGCTGCTGCAGAGGAGAGGAAAGCTCAAGCTGCTGCAGAGGAGAGGAAAGCTCAAGCTGCTGCAGAGGAGAGGAAAGCTCAAGCTGCTGCAGAGGAGAGGAAAGCTCAAGCTGCTGCAGAGGAGAGGAAAGCTGAGGCTGAAATTAGAAAAATGGAACATGAGGAAAGAAAACAGAAGATGGAACTTGATGAAAGACTCGCAACTTTGGAGTTAGAGAAATTGAAATTGGCGAGTACGGGTGCTCAGCAAACAACTTCGAGTACGACAAAGGAGTTTGTTAGTAGGATTAAATTACCTCATTTCAATCCTTTAAAGGATGACGTAGCAGATTATCTAGATAGATTCCAATTTTTGTGCGATACGCATAACATAAAAAAGGAAAAAATATGTTGAACAACTGATGCCATTTTTTACAGGTGACACAGTGACTACTATTATGACAATAGTCGAACATGAGAGGACTAATTATGATGTTGTCAGGGCAGCATTGCTAAAAAAATACCAACTAAAAGAAGAAGACTATCGTCTTCGTTTTAGGACAATGTTGCCAGAAAATGGAGTAGATTTCTCTGATTTTGTTACAAAGATACGTCGTACATTTACACGATGGGTTGAGTTGTCTCAGACTGAGAAAACATATGAAGGTCTAATGGACTTATTATTGCGAGATAAGGTTTTGTCATCTGTTAATGATTCTTTTCTTGCATTCCTTCATGAGCGTAAGCCTAAAAACTTAAAAGATATGGAGGAATACTGTTGTCAGTATGCCACAGCGCATCCCCATGCTACAGTTAGCAATTCTAAAGTGAAAGAAGGGTTGCCAGCTGCTTCGGCAACACCATATGGCCCTAATTTCAAAAAAAAAATTTCAGGGTGCTCAACAAAATTGGAATAGGGGAAGTAATCAAAATTACACTCAGAAGCGGAGTAATCCAACACATGATGGTTCTTCGTCTATGAATTGGAGACAAGATGGTAGTTCTCGTAATTTTAGTGGTAATAATTTGAGACACTTTCGCAAAGGCTATCCAAATAATAACTATTCAAATTTTCGAGGTAATCATTCTCGACGTCAAGATTATGACGATGGTGAATTTAGAAACCGGGATTCAAACCGGAATGATGATTACAATAGGCAATATGATAACAATTACAGGGGAAATGATAGTCGAAATAATTACAGGGGAAATGATAATCGAGGCAGACCTAGATTTAACAAGAAAAGACCTTTCCAACAGGCAAACTCTGCACAACAAGAGTTTGATGGAGCCTGTAATACAGTAAATGATAGTGGTAACTCTAGGGCTATCACTGGTTGTGCTTTCGATTTTGGGAGAGCAACTGAATGCCCCCAATGCTTAACATTGTTTGACTCATCGACTGTATCTACGCTAAGTTGCGGTCACCCTCTTCCTGCTCTACCTGCTACAGTTGCGCATGATGGGAGAGGATCTCTCATCTTACATAAAGGTCTAATAAATGATAGGCTAGTCTCAGTACTTTTCGATTCGGGATGTACTACCGTCGGGGTTAGGGAGTCTCTGATAGATCCTTGCTGTGCCACTGGAAAAACAATCAAATGTGTTACATTTGGTGGTACTATGGAAAGCTATCCTACTGCTATTATTAGGATTGACACTCCTTTCTTCACAGGAGAGGTCCATGCATGTCTTCTTCCTAATCCTATTGCGGATCTTATAATCGGTCGTATTCATGGGGTTAAGGAATGCACCCCGCAACAAATTTCTAGTTGGGAAGAAAAAAACATTCAAACGGTCAATGCAGTGGTGACAAGAGCTCAAGCTCTTAATCCCCCAACTTCATCTGATAATAGTAATGAAGTTGATAGCCAAGACGAGCACTTGGTGATTTCCCATGACTCGTTTGTTAAACGTCAAGAAGAGGATCCTTCTTTGAAGAAATTCTTCCTTCTTGCAAAGAAAGGGGATCCCAATCAAAATACGAATCACAAATCGTATATCACTATGAAGAATGGTATATTGGTACGAATGGTACAACACTCGGACAAGTCTATGCACTCGCAAATTCTTGTGCCTAAGTGTATGAGAGCCTTAATTCTTCGGCATGCACACGATTCTCAGTGTGCTGGACACATGGGTTTTTCCAGAACTAAAACTAGAGTCCTTGCGTCCTTCTTTTGGCCATTCGTGAATAAAGACATCCGAATTTATTGCCGATCTTGCAAAATTTGTCAAGAGGTCAAGTCTAGGGGTCCGAGACATGCTGCTCCTATTCAGGCTGCAGATATTCCGATTCGGCCGTTTCAGAAAATGGCTATAGACATCATTGGTCCGTTCAAAATTAAGTCAGCCAGAGGACACCAATTTATCCTCACTTGCGTGGACATGTGCACGCGTTGGCCAGAGGCTATTCCTCTGAAGAGCATATCAACTGTCGATATCGCTGATGCTCTTTGGCTCGTATTTTCTCGTCTGGGATTCCCCGGAGAAATACTGTCGGATCACGGCACTCAGTTAATTTCGGACGTTATGTCTCAGGTAATGGCTACGCTAGACATTAAAAGGTCTCTCAGTAGTATTTATCATCCAATGTCCAATGGATTGGTAGAACGTCTTAACAGGACACTAAAGAACTTACTTGGCAAGATAACGGAGGATCATCCTGAAGATTGGGACAGGGTTTTACCTGCAGTCCTCTTTGCCTATAGAGAGGTTCCCAACGAGCATACAGGGTTTTCTCCTTTCGAACTTGTCTTTGGCGCGCAACCGCGTGGTCCGATGTCCTTGTTACACGATTTGATAACTTCCGATAATATTGACGATGATACACAATCGTCATATGAATATGTCATAGCTCTTAGAGAAAAGATTATCGAATCGTGCAGGTTAGCAACTTCATCTTCCGAATTTGCGAAAGAAAAAGCTAGGCGATTTGCTAATAAGAAAAGACGCCTACGTCAACTTTGTCCTGGAGACAAAGCATATGTCTTACTGCCCTCAAGAGAGAATAGACTTCTCATTTCATGGAAAGGTCCATACACTATAGTCTCAAAAATTTCCGATGTCGACTATATTGTCGATGTGGATGGAAGGCATAAAACCTTCCATATAAATATGCTAACAGAGTTTATTGAACGTCCAGACTATTTGCAGCCTATTTTCCAGGCGACGGACGACTCTCCAGTCCAACATGGTCACATCTCATCCCTGTCCGTTATACAGGATGAGGAAACTATTTTTTCTGACGTGAACTTACCTCTTCCTGCGATTCCACTTACTTCAACGGAATCGTGGAGAAACGTTACAATCTCTTCGAACTTGTCTTTTGAGGAACAGCGTCAAGTATCCTCTACGTTACAATCATATCAGGATGTCCTTACCGACATTCCTGGACACACAGATGTCATAGAACATGACATCATACTTACTGATCGTAATCCGATCAGAGTAAGACCATACCCAATACCTATTCATTTTCAAGCACAAGTCGAGAAAGAATTGGATGAAATGATTCAACTACAAATAATTGAACCATCCACTTCAGCTTATTCTTCGTCGATAGTTATTGTTCGAAAGAAAGACAATAACATACGTCTTTGCGTTGACTATCGCAAATTAAATCAAGTTACGAAGTTCGATGCTGAACCTATGCCGTTATTAGATGATCTACTTATTAGACTTTCTAAAGCTAAATTCTTTACTAAACTAGACTTGTCGAAAGGTTATTGGCAAGTCCCACTGACGGAACACGCCAAACCTCTCACTGCTTTTTCGACACCTAGGGGTCTGTTTCAATGGAATTTTATGCCTTTCGGGCTTATGAACGCCCCAGCGACTTTCGTGCGCATGATGCGACGAATTCTATCAGATCGTGCAGATGTCATTGCATATTTAGACGACATCTGTCTTTTCAGCGATACTTGGGAAGAACACTATTTGGGTCTAAAGGAATTGCTATCTACTCTACGTGAGCATAGTTTGACTGCTAAACCCTCTAAAGCTTTTGTTGGGTTTAGTGAAATTTCCTTCCTAGGTCATCGAGTTGGTCATGGTCTGTTGAAGACAGAGGACCAAAACATTTCAAAGATATTAAATATCTCGGTTCCGAAGACGAAAAAGCAAGTGCGTAGTCTCTTGGGATTGATACAATTCTATGGAAGATTCATTGAGAATCTGTCCTCCATTATGGCACCACTTTCAACGTTATTGAAAAAAGGTTCTCCTAATATGGTGCGTTGGTCCCAAGAATGCCAATCTTCATTGGATCAGGTTAAGAATTTGTTCTCATCTCATCCTATCTTAAGACTACCAACGATTGATAAGACTTTTGTCCTTCGTAGTGATGCCTCTTCCACTGGGATTGGAGCGGCACTAATGCAGGAATATTCAGGAACTCTGCATCCTGTAATGTATATTTCTAGGAAGCTAAATGCGGCAGAAAGGAATTACTCGGTTTTGGACCGTGAATTGTTGGCTATGGTTTGGTCCATTCTTAAGCTACAAAGGTTCCTTCTGGGCGCGCATTTCTTTATGGAAACCGACCAAAAAGCTCTTACGGCTATGCAAAGTAAGGATTTGAAGAGCTCGAGATCTACTCGTTATGCTATTGCTCTTCAGCCTTTCCATTTCACGGTGCGAGCTATCCGTGGTTCGGATAATGTGATGGCGGACATATTGTCTAGATGCCCACATGATTCCAGTTAAATCTTGTGTCCTAGTTTTTCCTGATATACTTTCAGACTTAGGTCTGTCCTTAATATCATAATATGTTGTAATACAAATGTATTTGGATGATGTTTAGATAATTTAACAAATTTCATTTTGTCCATCCATCAGTGATATGTTGCTAAAATAGCATTGACATTTGTATATTGCTATGATTATATTATTTAGTAATGTTTGATATATGATTGGTATTGCCAGCAACTTAGGTTTCTTGAATGGTATCCCTTAGTTTGTTTGGCTTAAAGGAAATATTTTCTCCTATGTTGAGAGATGATTTGTATTCTCTTCAGACGCCTTATTTATGCGTCTATTGTACCTGATATTAGGTTCAGTTTTTGCATGAGCACAGAAGTGATACTGGTGCTATCTTGCTCATGGACATATTAAAAAAAAAAAATTTCATTTTTTTTTTACAGGGGGGTGGTAGTAATGTTGCTGTCATTTTCGACGGAGTCATCTGTCAAGTTATTTGCCTATGTTTTATCATAAGTATAATTGTGTCTTTACCTGCGATGTCAGGTTGATTAGGGGTTGTCTTCCCTTGTTTATTCATTCATTGTGTTTTGACCTTTAGGGTCAAAGGTTGACAGTTCGGGCGTAGGCCTATGGGAAGGTTTTTTAAGCGGGAGAGAGTTATACTTCCGGCAAGTCGGGAAGGTCCTGTTTTTCTGAAGGGACCAAGAGTCCATTGTTTTTCGGGGAGAATCTTCGAAGTAACTGCTATGGCAGTTTTCCCCAGTGAATCTCTGTGCGTCGGGATGACGACAGAATTCCTTGTTATGTTCTGAGGATTCATTTTCCAGGTAATACCGACCTTTATGCATTATTACGCTTTTCGGTGGCAGAACATGTAAAAGGATTACTTAGTGTGAACTGCAGCTCACCGATCCTATATATTTCAGAACTTATATATTTGTGCTCGAGGTAGCCATCCAAGACTGTTAGTCTTTATATTGTCCAGAAATCCAGTGACGAAGATATATTGTGGGAACCGCAGATTGGCGGGATTTATGTCTACAATAAGCATTACTGCAGGATTGATGATAACCTATTTAACAGAAGTACACAGCCGACGTCAGAACGAGGCCTGTGCTTTCGGCTATTATACTACAGCCTGATAATGTGCAATTGGCGGGGAATGCCAAGTTGCACCTAGGTGTCAAAGTGACTAAGGCATCTGACGCGTTTAGTCAGAGATGCCAAGGGCGACGCTACGAACTGTCATTATTGAAGAACTTTGCTATTGACCATGCACGTCTGTTCCGATGTTTACCTTTTGAATGCCAAATGTATACCTATCGATTTCCGGTCAGCATGACCTTGTTACACTGACTGTTCCTGTTGATACTATGTGTGTTCTCGTCAATAAATGTCTTGAAACATGCCTGCAGTGTCCAAGCATCCTTGACTACTGCATGTGAGAGTATGGGTTGCATGGTCTTCATATATACGAGCCTAAACACATTCGCGCCTTCATTCGCACCCACACTCAGTTCATCATACGCTCGCACTACACATCTAACAACAAGTATACTGTCTTGGGCCAGTGATCACCTCAACAAGAGAAAAAGACAGTTAATTTATTGCTGTGCGCTATTCCCTTTGATGAGAGTTTGCCAGCAGACATGATTAGCTAATGTGAGCCGGTTTCATTTAATTTTGAACGCCAGAGATCGAAAATCGTTGTAATATGTCTCAACAGAGGAAGGTGGCGTTAAGTTTAAATGTATTTTTTGTTAGACATTGAGTATAGGATCAGATAATTTTGGAACAAAGGGAGACGATTTTTATTACTCCCCTTGTAAACTGTTCGCTAGGAAAAGTAATTAAACACGGTGAGCATAGCCAGATCAAAGTCATTGCTCGCTAGAAATGGCCATACAAGCATAGACGTGAAGAAATTTACACTGTTTAGCAAATTACGTTATGCTGATCTAAATCACGAGAGATCATGAGTCTGGTTTTTGGCTTTAGGTGAGAAAGATCTTTGATTTGCATTCGAAACGTAGAATTCAACGTAGGTGCTAACATCTGGCAGAGAGTCTGGTTTCGGTCAATAGTGTAATAGTCTCTTTGATTTCAGAGATATATATATATATATACTAGAGCATTCTAACTCTAGTTATCCAGTACTCCATAGATTCAGAAGACATCTAGCTGCAATTCTAGAATCACTCGTATTGAGTAGTTTTTCTTAGTTTTTGTTGGAGAAGTCTTAGAAGTTTGTGTGAAGGTAATATATCTACTAGTAGTTTGAGTGATTTAACTAGTTAAATCGTCAATTATATTTTACTAGTTATTTTCTGTGCAGAGTGATTTACTAGTTAGGTCCGACATTTATATTTCTCTAGGTTTTACTGTGTCAAAATGGCTAGCAGAACAGATATTAATTTCTAGCTAAACTCTTCCAGCTATAATATAAATGTTATTAACTGCTAGTAACCAGTCAGAGAATATTCCAACCAACTACGTAAATGCACAGATTCATCATGAGTATTGACGAAATATGTATTTATTTCTAATTCACGATGACTGATTTGTTAAATGTCTATAATTTATTTCACGGAAGTTTTTAAACGATAAGACAAGCTCTAAGCTGTAGTTTATAATTTAAAGTTAAATAACCGAAGTGGATAAATATATTATATTTTACGCGGGGTAAGGATAGAATGTGAATACTATATATTGGTTAAGTATTTTGTATGTTTTTCTCTTTACACAGTATTTGGGTCAAACCCTAAACCTTACCAGCGGCTTCCATATGAACCTGAGAATAACTTTACAAAAGAACATTCTGATATAAATATCAGGGTTTTTCAAGGTGACCTGTCTGGTCTCGTGTTTTACACCCAGAAAGAGACAGAGTACCAACCCAAAGTATATTAAGAATAAATTGTAACTGGACTTATATAATATCCAGATTTCTCATTCCAAAGTTCATATACCTTCAGCCAGTTGTGGCGATACACTCAAACATTGACATTACCTGAATAACAACCAATGTGTTGTGAAGAAGATTTATCCTGAACAGATTTATTTACCTGACACTCAATTTCACGATTGAAGATTACAAGCTACTGTACACTGTGAACATTAGACCTCTTAAATTATTTTACTACCTGGACAAAAATTGAAGTGACATAATCAGCATCCTACAACCAGCCGCGAATCCAGCGTTTCCCATCATTTGAATTAATTATTCTTTGGAGAAACTGGGGCTTGATTCGCCAATAACCAAACCTTGGATGGGCTGCATGTACCTTACGATTGTTCCAGATGTAGTGAAAGCACCTATTAGGTAAGAGTGAATGGTTGTGATCACAGGTATGTCAGAGCGAGAGAAAGCCGGGATAAATAATTCTTTCATTGTATAACCCATGTACTAACTTTGTATTTTTTAATGCAAATTTTGCTAATGCTGTCCCTTTCAGAATAGATTAACGTATAAACTCTGTTCTTTATTGTAGAGGGAAATCCCAGACCATAGCGTAAACACCTTTGAATCTTTGGGGGTTAATAACTTCTCTGCGAACGGGATCTTGTCTCAACAGAGGGAGGGAGGATTACACCTATGAGTCTAACTCTTTAATTAATTCATTAACTTATGTTTATTGTATTTGATTTGATATTCAAAATAATGTTGTTGTGAAGTTCTTTATGATAAATAAAATTTACATAAACTTTATTCACGTGTGTCGGTCAGCTTGTTCCAAAAAGATCCCTATCCCATAGATATAGTTTTCATGTCTGTGCGTCTAATTGTCGTCACGTATACGGGTGTATATGTGAGTGGTGATATATATATATATATATATATATATATATATATATATATATATATATATATATATATATATATATATATATATATTAATATATAGTGTGGTAGAATGTCTGACTAACAAAGTCTTGTTGTAGAGATAGGCTGAATGAATGAGAGAAGTTTTCTAGATTTCAGGGACAGACTCTACCTATTTTTCCACCATCTCACTCGTGAAAATCTATTTCTTTGCCTTATCTCCCACTGAGCTATCACCTGTTCTAGTCCTATTTAGAGGGACCAATCTATGTCTTAATTCCCCTATCAAAAATCTACGACATTGAAGACAAATTACTGCCCCAAGTTCCATAGCCCATTGCGGTTGCTCCACAGTGCAACACGACCAGGGACGGATATTGATATGCCTGCAAGGAGCCGACAAGGCGTGAAGCCACTGCGAGCTAGCAAATGAAACCTACCTGCTTCCGACACCCCCCCCCCTCCCCCCATATAATACACCGCCAGTTACCTGTAAGCTACCGTTCGTTCACTAATGTAACGATAAACTCAATGAATTGCGAATTTAGAAAAAAAATATTTCCAATTTGCTGGATGTTTCCTGTACAGCGCGGGGGGGGGGGGGGGGGGGGGGGGGGGGGGGGGTGCTAGAGTTTACTGTCCCGAGTTTCATAGCCCATTGCGGTTGTTCCACAGCCAGCATGATGCCTTTTCCGCAGTTTCACTGAGCTTCTTCAGTGCCCTTGTTCTTGACTGTCCTCTTAACCCCAACAGTTTCAATAGATCATACACCGAAGCAGCCACGAGCAGTCTTGCACCCACCTCTACAGCCATGACCCTTGCAGTAAACCCATCGTATCTCAGGTCCACGGCCAGATCATTATACTTGGCCAGTTTGAACCAATGTTGCTCGTCCAATCTGGATTCAAATGGCTTGGTCAGTTCAATCATTACAACCTGATGCGATGAAGACGAATGCAGCACTATATCTGGCCGTCTTCTAGATTTTCTGATAAGTTCCTACATTAGAACAAGGACGTTGAGGCCTATCAATCAAGGCAAGATGTTTGTTTATGCAAGAAGAATCTCTCAGTCAAGTGAGATGTAGACTTCCCTCAGCGAGAGATACTTTTCAAGTTCTGTCAATCCTATTCTTTTGATCACTTGTTTTACACACAGACAACACAAGTGATTTATTATCACTTTCTTTTTACTACTGCTTCCAAATGTGACAAAGACCTAGTGGTCAAAACATTGGCCATTATTTTGAACCTATCTTCATTTGCCTTACTATAGAAATAACTATTACAATATGAGAAAGACAAATAACAATGGATAAAAAATAATGTGTATAAAGTGTGTGTAGTGATATAATGTTGTATGGAGAGCCCTTTAACTTCACAGAGAAACAGACAGACAGACAGACAAAGAGAATATCTCTAGACTTGTTATAATGCCTAGACACACAATAATCCATTTCTAACACTTCCATCAATAAAGAACACAAGCCAGCTTCACAATGTCTGTCATGTATAATCTCACTTCTGCAAGTACAATACCATGAATGGAGTAACAAGTCATATAAAGTGTAAATCTTCCACAAAAGACAAGGAGTCTTCAACTTGATTTTGGCTGCAAAAGGGCTAGAGGCTCAGCAGCCCTAGTTAAACAACAACAACAGAGGCAAACAGACCTCTATCAAAATGACCAAAAAAAAAATAACATAACATAACTTGCCATGAAGGACAAAACTTACTGATTATAAGTGAATATACTCAGCATCAAGTTGAACAATCGACAGCCATGGGTTGGGTGAAACAGCAATCATCTCTCTCTGACCTCCAAAAATGCCAGTCTCATCTCTCAGTATACCTCAAATCCTAATACACAAGACTCTTCATTCATGCTATCAATCCTCAAGCAGCTTTTATCATCACATGAGTTTCTTCATATCATGAGTTCTTACTTTTCCTCATAACAATTAACATTGCTTCATGCCAAAACAACCCATCCCACATATCAACATGTCTGTCATCCTTACAATACATATGTACTCCACAGCTAATAACTGTAACAAGCAACATTTTAGATGTTAACATTTGTTAAAACTTTTCAAAACATGAAGTGTATAATCCTTCTTAAAGAATAACTGAGAAAACCAGATGAAAACATTACAAGACTGTCCTTGTACTGGAACCACCATGGTAAGGGGAGAACATAATAAACATAGAAAAGAGAACTGGAGACAGACAAAAGGGATAAAGAAGACATGGAAAGTGCTGGAACAGAAGCACGTGACAGGAAGTGGCTAAGTTATTTATTGAAGGCATGTGCTCATTCACCAAAGATGTACTACAAATATCACATTTGTAAGGCTTCTCTCTGATATGTTTTCTTTTGTGTGTTTTCCAGCTGTTACAATAAGCAAATGATGTACTACAAACATCACATTTGTAAGGCTTCTTTCCTGTACGTATTCTTTTGTGTTTTGACAGATTACTATCACTAATAAAAGATGCCCCACAAGCATTACATTTTTAAGGTTTTTCTCCAATATGTACACTTTTGTGTGTTTTCAATTTGCTAGCCATTGTAAGTCTTCTCTCGCATATGCATTCTGTTGTGTCTTAACAGATTACTAGCATTAGTAAAAGATGCACCACATTTCTAAGCCTTTTCCCCATTGTGTACTCTTTTGTGTATTGACAGAGTCCTTGCAGCAGTAAAAGATGCACCACAAGCCTCACATTTGTAAGGCTCTTCTGCAGTATGTACACTGTTGTGTCTTTTCAATTTGTTAGAACGAGTAAAAGATGCACTACAAACATCATATTTGTAAGGCCTCTCTCCAGTATGTGTACTTTTGTGACTTGACAGATGACTAGGATTAACAAAAGATGCATTACAAACATCACATTTGTAAGGCCTCTCTCCAGTATGTATTCTTTTATGTACTTTCAGGTTATCAGCATGGGCAAAAGATGTACTACAAACATTACATTTGTAAGGCTTTTCTCCAGTATGTGTTCTTTTGTGACTTAACTCTTAGTATTTGAGCGGCCTTCTAGAGAGGCCGATGATCGATCCCCGTCAATAGCGAAAATTTATAGCTGAATGCATGTTTAAAACCACTGAACAATTTAGTTACGTGCATGATATAGGGGTTTCATTTCTTCACATTTTGATATATAACACTTTATGTTATCTTTATAAATAAATTATTTATTGCAAAATCTGTAATGGCAGTCATAAAAGGCCGCTCGTATACTAAGAGTTAATATATTATTAGAATCAACAAAAAATGCACCGCAATCATCACATTTGTAAAGCTCTTCTTAATTATGTACTCTTTTGTGTCTTATAAATTGGTTACGAAACGTAAAAGATACACCACAAACATCACATTTGTAAGGTTTTTCTCCAGTATGTGTTCTTTTGTGACTTGACAGATGACTAGAATTAACAAAAGATGCACTACAAACATCACATTTGTAAGGCCTCTCTCCAGTATGTATTCTTTTATGTACTATCAGGTTATCAGCATGGGCAAAAGATGTACCACAAACATTACATTTGTAAGGCTTTTCTCCAGTATGTGTTCTTTTGTGACGTGACAGCTGACTAGAATTAACAAAAGATGCATTACAAATATCACATTTGTAAGGCTTTTCTCCAGTATGTACTATTTTGTGTCTTTTCAATCTGCTAGGATAAATAAAAGATGCACCACAATCATCACATTTGTAAGGCCTCTCCCCAGTATGTATTCTTTTATGTGCTTTCATGTTATCAGCATGGGCAAAAGATGTACCACAAACATTACATTTGTAAGGCTTTTCTCCAGTATGTGTTCTTTTGTGACTTAACAGATTATTAGAATCAACAAAAGATGCACCGCAATCATCACATTTGTAAAGCTCTTCTTCATTATGTACTCTTTTGTGTCTTATAAATTGGTTACGAAAAGTAAAAGATACACCACAAGCTTCACATTTGTAAGGTTTTTCTCCAGTATGTGTTCTTTTGTGACTTGACAGATGACTAGAATTAACAAAAGATGCACTACAAACATCACAATTGTAAGGCCTCTCTCCAGTATGTATTCTTTTATGTACTTTCAGGTTATCAGCATGGGCAAAAGATGTACCACAAACATTACATTTGTAAGGCTTTTCTCCAGTATGTGTTCTTTTGTGACTTGACAGATGACTAGAATTAACAAAAGATGCATTACAAATATCGCATTTGTAAGGCTTTTCTCCAGTATGTACTCTTTTGTGACTTATAAAGTGGTTACAAAAAGTAAAAGATGCACCACAAGCTTCACATTTGTACAGTTTTTCTCCAGTATGTGTTCTTTTGTGACTTGACAGATGACTAGAAACAACAAAAGACGCACTACAAACATCACATTTGTAAGGCCTCTCTCCAGTATGTATTCTTTTATGTACTATCAGGTTATCAGCATGGGCAAAAGATGTACCACAAACATTACATTTGTAAGGCTTTTCTCCAGTATGTGTTCTTTTGTGACGTGACAGATGACTAGAATTAACAAAAGATGCATTACAAATATCACATTTGTAAGGCTTTTCTCCAGTATGTACTATTTTGTGTCTTTTCAATCTGCTAGGATAAATAAAAGATGCACCACAATCATCACATTTGTAAGGCCTCTCCCCAGTATGTATTCTTTTATGTGCTTTCATGTTATCAGCATGGGCAAAAGATGTACCACAAACATTACATTTGTAAGGCTTTTCTCCAGTATGTGTTCTTTTGTGACTTAACAGATTATTAGAATCAACAAAAAGATGCACCGCAATCATCACATTTGTAAAAGCTCTTCTTCATTATGTACTCTTTTGTGTCTTATAAATTGGTTACGAAAAGTAAAAGATACACCACAAGCTTCACATTTGTAAGGTTTTTCTCCAGTATGTGTTCTTTTGTGACTTGACAGATGACTAGAATTAACAAAAGATGCACTACAAACATCACAATTGTAAGGCCTCTCTCCAGTATGTATTCTTTTATGTACTTTCAGGTTATCAGCATGGGCAAAAGATGTACCACAAACATTACATTTGTAAGGCTTTTCTCCAGTATGTGTTCTTTTGTGACTTGACAGATGACTAGAATTAACAAAAGATGCATTACAAATATCGCATTTGTAAGGCTTTTCTCCAGTATGTACTCTTTTGTGACTTATAAAGTGGTTACAAAAAAGTAAAAGATGCACCACAAGCTTCACATTTGTAAGGTTTTTCTCCAGTATGTGTTCTTTTGTGACTTGACAGATGACTAGAAAAAACAAAAGACGCACTACAAACATCACATTTGTAAGGCCTCTCTCCAGTATGTATTCTTTTATGTACTTTCAGGTAATAAGCTTGAGCAAAAGATGCACTACAAACATTGCATTTGTAAGGCTTCTCTCCAGTATATATTTTTTTTATGTGCTTTCAGGCTGTTATAACGAGCAAAAGATACACCATAAACATTACATTTGTATGGCTTCTTTCCTGGATGTTCTCTTTTGTGTTTATTCAGACAAGCACTATGGCTGTTAAGCTTCTTTCCACAAAGCATTTTCTTTGAATTTTTAATTTGTGTATTACTTTGTAATGCATCATTTATATCAGTCTTACCTGGCTGATCATTATTTTCAGACAAGGAAAACACTTTATCTGACTCTTCACTATAATTTTTACTGCATAATGTCAGCCGACAAACATTCATAGTCCCACAAACTTCTGCTGTCTTTTCTTGATGGCCTTTAAAATTCACAGATATTTCATATTCAGTTATTCTTGCCTCAGTGTTGTCTTCTTGTGTTTGTGCAGCACCAAAGTTACAATTTTTCTTGACTTCCATTGCAATTATTTTATTACTTTTGTCTCCCAGTAAAGCATCTGACAGTCCATCTTGTTTCCCAGTTTTCGGGTATTTGTCATCACAAATTATTTTCTTCTCAATTTGGAAATATTCTTGTCTGGAGAAGGGAAGTTGACAATGAAAGCTTGTAGTTGTATGTAAATCTGAAAATGGTGAGTTAAAACAAGTGATAAACATGTGTACTGAAAAACATTTTAAAAGTATTTTGTATTGTCAGTCTAAACTTCCCAGGTTTTCCTGAGAAATGACCTGATCAGTGGAAATATAAATTCCATTACATTCACTAACAATCATGACCTACTTTAATCTTATCACAAATTGCTAGCAAGTCATTTGTGTTAACTCCACTAACAAGAGAGACAATTCATGTAGAGACTAAATAAATCAGTCCAGTGATAGCATATCTAACAGACCTTGTCAGTTGTGTATGAACAATGCAGTTTGTAAATTTTAGTTAAGGACATTGATTGGATGTTTGCACTGATGAAATTTGATTTAAATTTTTTATATGTTTTTAACATTTCTATTTTTTATCTGGACATTATGTGTAGAGATTTAAGTGTGGAATCTCTGATGCAGGATTTTGCCACACTAGGCAGTTAAAAATACATGAAAAAAAACATTCAGCAGAGAAGGCTTACAAGTGTGATGTTTGTGGTAAAGAATTTTCTCAGAATTGCATTCTAAAGATACACAAAAGAAGACATACAGGAGAGAAACCCTACAAGTGTGATGATTGTGGTAAAGGATTTGCTCGCAAAGATTACTTACGGTCACACAAAAGAATGCACACAGGAGAGAAGCCATATGGCTGTAGTTATTGTGGTGCAAAGTTTGTTTGCAGAAATAGCCTGCGGTTATACAGAAAGAGACATACAGGAGAGAAGCCTTACACATGTGATACTTGTGGTGTAGGATTTGCTCAGAACAGCAACTTAAAATTACATGAAAGAAAACATACAGGAGAAAAACCTTATCAGTGTGATGTTTGTGATATTAAGTTTTACCAAACCAGTCACCTGAAAACACACAAAAGAATACATACTGGAGAAAAGCCTTACATTTGTAATGATTGTGGTGCAAAGTTTAGTCAAAATAGTTCACTTATAAAACACAGAAAAATACATACAGAAGAGAAATACTACAAGTGTGGAATCTCTGATGCAGGATTTTGCCACACTAGGCAGTTAAAAATACATGGAAAAAAACATACAGCAGAGAAGGCTTACAAGTGTGATGTTTGTGGTAAAGAATTTTCTCAGAATTGCATTCTAAAGATACACAAAAGAAGACATACAGGAGAGAAACCCTACAAGTGTGATGATTGTGGTAAAGGATTTGCTCGCAAAGATTACTTACGGTCACACAAAAGAATGCACACAGGAGGGAAGCCATATGGCTGTAGTTATTGTGGTGCAAAGTTTGTTTGCAGAAATAGCCTGCGGTTACACAGAAAGAGACATACAGAAGAGAAGCCTTACACATGTGATACTTGTGGTGTAGGATTTGCTCAGAACAGCAACTAAAAAATACATGAAAGAAAACATACAGGAGAAAAACCTTATCAGTGTGATGTTTGTGATATTAAGTTTTACCAAACCAGTCACCTGAAAACACACAAAAGAATACATACTGGAGAAAAGCCTTACATTTGTAATGATTGTGGTGCAAAGTTTGGTCAAAATAGTTCACTTATAAAACACAGAAAAATACATACAGAAGAGAAATACTACAAGTGTGGAATCTCAGATGCAGGATTTTGCCACACTAGGCAGTTAAAAATACATGGAAAAAAACATACAGCAGAGAAGGCTTACAAGTGTGATGTTTGTGGTATAGGATTTTCTCAGAATGGTACCTTAAAGATACATAGAAGAATACATACAGGAGAGAAATCTTACAAATGTGATACATGTGGTTTAAAGTTTTCACAAAGTTGTGGCTTAAATGTGCATAGAAGAATACATACAAGAGAGAAGCCCTACAAGTGTGATGATTGTGGCAAAGGATTTGCTCGCAAAGATCACTTTTGCTCACACAAAAGAGTACATACTGGAGAAAAACCTTACAAATGTGATGACTGTGGTAGAGAATTTGCTTACAACCATACTCTACAGTCACACAAAGTAATGCATTGTAGAGAAATGTCTTACAAATGTGATATCTGTGGTGCTGGGTTTGCTTACAGCAGTAATCTCCAGATACACAGAGTAATGCATTCTAGAGGAATATCTTACAGATGTGATATTTGTGGTGCTAGGTTTGCTTACAGCAGTAATCTACAGATACACAGAGCAATGCATTTTAGAGAAAAGTCTTACAGATGTGATATCTGTGGTGCTGGGTTCACTTGCAGTAGTAACCTACAGATACACAAAGTAATGCATTATAGAGAAATGCCTAACACATGTGATATCTGTGGTTCTAGGTTTACTTGCAGTAGTTACCTACAGATACACAAAGTAATGCATGCTAGAGAAATGTCTTACACATGTGATATCTGTGGTGCTAGGTTCACTTGCAGTAGTAACCTACAGATACACAGAGTAATTCATTCTCAAGAAATGCCTTATAAATTGTATCTCTGTGGTGCAGAATTTGATTCTAGAGAAATGTCTTACACATGTGATATCTGTGGTTCTAGGTTCACTTGCAGTAGTTACCTACAGATACACAAAGTAATGCATGCTAGAGAAATGTCTTACACATGTGATATCTAGGTTCACTTGCAGTAGTAACCTACAGATACACAGAGTTATTCATTATCAACAAATGCCTTATAAATTGTATCTCTGTGGTGCAGAATTTGATTTTATTTTAGTCTAATTATCACAAAAGAAGATAGGTCAGAGACAGGTGTGATAATTCATTCATTCATTACATTTTAGTTCCCTATGGAACAAAGGCTTTCAGTCAGATCAAGCTTATCTCTTCTGTCTTGTACCATCCATTGAAGTTCTTTGAGTGTCTTCTTTATTCTATTGATGTCTTTATTCTATTGGTGTCTTTATTCTATTGGTGTCTTTATTCTATTGATGTCTTTATTCTATTGATGTCTTTATTCTATTGATGTCTTTATTCTATTGATGTCTTTATTCTATTGATGTCTTTATTCTTTTGATGTCTTTATTCTATTGATGTCTTTATTCTATTGATGTCTTTATTCTATTGATGTCTATCTCCTATTGGTTTTTTTCTAGGTCTCCCTCTAAGTTTCTTTTATCCCTGAGATTCCTTGAATAATGAATGCTTTAGGAAGCTGTCAACAGGTTTCCTCAGTGTGTGTCCTGTCGAATGCCAATGTCTTGTCTTTGCATCTTGACCCACTGGGGCTTGTCAGGTTCTTTATTACATCAGGACAGCGAAGAATAGTAACACTATATACTAGCATGCATGTTGTAATAAGCAAGTAACGCGATGGATGGTCACGTGACCAGCCACTCAGTCCGTGAAAAAAAAAAAGCCACCATAACTTCAGTCAGAAGTGTCGTAACTATGGAGGAGCCATTTCCCAGAATAACGTCCAAACAATTTTATGCCTGCTGTAACTACATGCCAGTATTGAGATCTAAGTGATTTCCTTGCTTGCACCAGTTTAACATTCGAAAAAAAAGGGTCTGATGCAAGAAGGGATCATGTATGTCCAGCTATGTAGTCAGTGGGCTCTGTAAGTGTAATGGCATAATTCTGTTTGTAATAAATGGATGAAAATATCTTGTTCAACTCCTGATGGGTTTTTTTTACACCAGTGCGGCTCCCTGATGGGGTCAAGCTAGGACAGATGGAGTCTATAATTGTAGATAGTCACGTGTAGTTCCCAGGGTTTTATGAAGAGGCAAAGAAAGAATAGAGCTACAGCACCTCAGGCATGTCATACAAGGCAACTAATGTGAGGTTGGGCATGAGTCTGGCAACCTCATCGTGCAAAACAAATTGTCGCAGAAACCACTGCTGCATGAGAATGCTGGGTACAGTCTTCTTTTAAGGGAACCAGCTACAGGAGTGGCTGTATTCTCCATAAGGAGTGGAAAGGAACATGATGATGATGTTGATGATGATGATGTTGATGATAATTACAAATAATATATTCAGTTGCTGTCATTTATTCATTGCTAACATCTTTACCAATAATTTATTCCATGTTGGACATCGGTTAATTAAAAATTCCAGTGGTGTTTATTTATAGGACAGGAAGGCTTGTTACGACATTGTTGAAAGTCAATTCTCCTCTGAAGAGTTAATGAATGAATGAATGTTTACCTCTGAAATATTTTATATTGCCAGCAAATTTGTTTTGTCACATGACTTTAAAGTGAAAGTGCACCATTTTGAAATAAAGTTTTTTAAATAGTTTGCATTTTTAAATATTTGTAACCACTTAAAGCAGAAGAAAATATAAGTACCCCAATCCGTAGTGTATCCCTCATGATAAATATGCTTTCATTAATATGGAGCAGCATTTCTTAATTTTAATCATGTACCCACTTGACAACAAAATATTTCTTTCTCATTGAAAGAGAAGACAAATAAAGTGATCCTATAAAATCTTGGAATGAAAACAGAATGAGTGAGGGAGATCAAAATTAGGCAGCTAAAATATTTTGGTTTTGTAACAAAGACATAACAACTTACTGAGGACAACGAATGCAGAAATAAAAGCAAGCTAGAGGAAGACAGCACTAGAAGTGGGAAGATAACATCAAGAGATGGACAGAAAAGAGTCTATCAGTGTGCACCATTAAGACATGAGACGTCAACTGGTATAGAAACTTTCAGTGCACAACTCATACATCATCTAATAAAGAAATTCTCTGTGTACAGCTAGTGATAGTTGCTCCAGATGCTAATGTTTTTGATGCTGAATCTGAGTTTGATGATGATCAAGATATAGACATCTGTGTGTTACAGGAAAGTTCAGACAATGAGTTTGATGATGATCAAGATACAGACATCTGCGTGTTACAGGAAAGTTCAGACAATGAGTTTGATGATGATCAAGATGCAGACATCTGTGTGTTACAGGAAAGTTCAGACAATGAGTTTGATGATGATCAAGATACAGAAATCTGTGTGTTACAGGAAAGTTCAGAGTTTGACTAGAATGTTGACAATGATGACACAAAACTGACTCAGAAAAAAAGTTGAAGTCATTGACATAAAGATGGAAGAACTGAAGGCAGCACTGGAGAAAATCAAGATGGGCAAAGCAGCAGGGCATGATGGTATAACACCAGAAATGGTTAAGTACATGGGAGCATCAGGCGACCTATTACTCCTAAGGGTCCTACAGGCAGCATGGTGCAACAAGGCCATACCAAAGGATTGGGAGATTGCCATCATAACACCGATTTTCAAAAAGGGTGACAATCGACAATGTGGAAACCACAGAGGCATATCCCTTCTCAGTGTCCCTGGTAAAATCTACTCTAGAATCCTAGAGCAGAGACTCCGATGCCTAGCTGAGCCACAATTGGATGAAGCCCAGTGCGGATTCCGAGCAAACCGAAGTACTCAAGACCTAATCTTTACACTCAGGCAGCTGAGTGAAAAGGCACTTGAGTACAAGAGTGAGATCCATCTTTGTTTCATAGATCTGGAAAAGGCGTTTGACAGGGTCCCCTGGAGCAAACTTTGGGACTGTTTGGCAAGGAAGAACATTCCAGCACCTCTGATTCATGCTATACAGAGCTTCTACAAGTCTTGCAGAAATTATGTGAGGACAGCAAACTATAAGTCAGAAGAATTCAAGACCACCACTGGTGTAAGACAAGGTGATATCCTGTCACCTTATCTTTTCATACTCCTCATGGACGATGTCATCAAGGCATGTAAGGAGAGAACAAGAAAGTATTCAGTGGGGTATTGGAAGATGAGACAGGTCTGTATTTCAGAGCTAGCATTTGCTGATGATGTTGTCCTGATTGCTAAATCAGAGACACATCTCCAATCCAACCTGCAAGTCTGGAAGGAAGAGCTGGAGAAGAGAGGGATGGTCATAAGCAGCTCTAAAACAAAATCCATGGTGATATCACGAGAAGAAAGAAAACATCAGATTAAGTTGGGAGAACAGGTCCTGGAGCAGGTCGACCACTTTAAATATCTTGGAGCTATTATAGACCAAAAGGGGGGCATCAAAGAAGAGTTTGCCACTCGAAAAGCAGCAGCTGGGAGACTTTATCAGGCCATAAATCGAGGATTCCTCAGCAAGAAAGAGGTTGGTAAGAAAACGAAGATGGCTGTATACCGCTCCACCTATGTCCCAGTCTTGACATACGGATGCGAGTCATGGGCAATGACTACAACCCACAAAAGCCAGATCCAAACCTCAGAAATGAGGTATCTGAGGAAGGTGGTTGAAGTAACAAGAAGAGACATGGTCCGCAACCAGACGATACGTCAAGGCCTAAAATCCTACCCGCTGCAGACCCAAATAGAACAGTCCCAACTAAGATGGTTTGGTCATGTCTGCAGAATGGGAGAAGATCGGCTACCACGACAAGCATGGGAAACAAAGAGCCAGGGATCCAGACCTCCAGGACGACCCAGAGTCCGCTGGGAGGACAACATTAGACAATCTTTGAAGGACCGAGGACTAGAATGGAACCAGGCCAGGAAGAAGACAGCTGATAGACTAGTCTGGCGCTCTCTCTTCCAAACCTCTACACCTCACGGTAGAAGAGGAACGACTAAGTAAGTAAGTAAGAGAATGATGTTCCTTTAGCAAAAGGCAGCACGTGCCAAATGCAGAACATTCCTATTCAAGAAAAGAGAAATAAGAAGCAGAAAACAAAAAGAAGGCATTTACCTTCTGCTAGCATAGTATGTATCCAGTTGTTATAGCTACAACATGGAAGTACACACTACCAGACCACTGTCGCGAAATTGGTTTCAAGTCATTGCAAATGAGTTCAATTAGATTTATAAACCCGTCTACGATCGAACGACCGCTTTCAAAATGGCGGCGTATCAGCGAAATGTATATCGGACAGAGAAATCGCCAACGATAAATAAAAATAGAAGGGAATCCGTATGAAAAGGATGTTACATTTCAGTACAGGGAAGGATGGTGTATAACTGCATATAAGATGGAACGGTAGGAAGTTCTCATTTACGGAGATATATGCGTATTTCGGCTGCCCACAGTTACGCAAAAAGCATGTAAACCCACTTCTGTTCTAAATATTAAAATCAACAAATAACAGTTTGGGAATTTACATGGATAGGAAGATAGAGTTTTATCAGCTGTATAAAACTAGATAAGATGGAACAATATGGATATTATATATGCTGAGAATGAGAAAGGCAAAATTTCAGTCGACGCACAGATCGGCTGAAATCACGGTTCGGGAAGGATTTTTTCAGGTCTAGTCTTAGGCTGTGACGTATCTGCTCTCCGATACGTTCGCGCTATCGTATATAAAGCGTTTCGGTAAAACTCTGAGAAGACCCAACGCAAGAGGTTGAGACTAGACTGAGGGCAGATAACGCCACGACTCTAAATCCATCTGAAGTGTGAGCGGATCGCCAGAAAATTTCAGTCTAAGTGTCTGGAGTCTGGGGGTAAGCGAATTTACGATAGCTATCCTGTATAATAATTTCTTTTATTTTGTATTACAGATTCATTTAGAATTCACAAAATATGCCTGTATAATATTCATTGATATAACGTATTATTATTTTAATATGATTTATTCATGTGCTTAGTGGAAGATGGTTGCTTGTACAAAAACGTATCAAAACTAGCCCCACAGCCAAATAGAAAATATTTATTATATTTAATGCTGTATCTCGTCGATATTAAATGCATTATCGCTTACGAAGATAAAGGCAGTCCCATGACCAGAGATTGTCTTAGGGAAATAAATTGTTAGAAGCTTCAGCATGGAAGATACCGCTTTTACGAGGTTAGGTGACTAGTCCCCTTCCTCGCTGCCTTTGCCTTCCCTAGTTCGAGCGCACAACTTCGTACCCATTTACAGCTGGTAAACTGGAGTGTTCTACAGCCAGTTTCAGTAGAAAGCAACCTGATCACGTGTCACTCACTCAATTTATTTTATGTATTAATTTTGGGTAGTTGCTAAGATAGCATTAGATTTGAATTTGTACTTGATATGATTTGGAAGGATCAAGTTATAGAATATGAAGGGATGTATAGGAGCGGATTAAACCAGATGATGTTTATTACTGATATGTTAATATTAATTCTGTATCATTGAAATGATGTTACTTGCTATGACTGTATAACTCTGACACCTGATGACTGACTTGTCTGACTTATGTGCTAGTCAGTTATACTTAATTGAAATGTTAATATTAATGCTATATCACTGAAATGATGTCCTTACTTACTATGATTGTATAACGGTGACATCTGATGACTGACTGGTCTGACATCTGTGCTAGTCAGCTACAAGTCTAGCCAGATACTAGCCAAGGCTGATATGTTGCAGGTTCCATGAAATAACTCAAACCAGACTGTCCAGTATCAGAAGCCGGTGCAGTTCATCCGAGGCAATCCCACAAAAGTGCAGGACCCCAAAGAGTGAACTTCAACTGGTCATTGGCATCCCTACTGTTGGGCCTACCAAGTCTGATCAGCAAAGGACAGTTTCAGCAGTATCAAGTTGGAAAGATAAGTGTCCTGTTTGACACTGACCACCTATACATGTGAAACAGCCAATAGTTCAAAACAATAATTAACCATACAGAAACTCAGTCAACTGATGACAGTTATCCTTAAATTCAAAGGACTAATAACAGTGATTTCAGTAACTTTGTTATTTAAGATCTTGAAGTCTAAACAGACAATAATAGTAATTGTGTGAATATTTTTATATATATGTGTATACTCTTTTTCCAACTAGTAGAAATAGAATATTAGTGTAATTATTAAACTATTTTAACTGTACCTGAGGATTTATTCACTTTTTCCATTTGTGGTTTCAGTGAATGTTCATTTTATTATCCCCTAGAATATAAGTAATCATAAGATAGTCATAGGGAGGAGACACCTTAAATCCTGGTACTACTTCTTACCAACTGTGCCAGGGTTTTCACAGTCTGACTATTGTTATGATAACAATACACCAGTGCTTATTTCTAAGACTGTGGTATTACTTGTAAGGTCAGAACTCTTTACTGGCATACTCTTACATAATAATAAATTTAAATAACCTCCCGCTACAACCACCACCCCTCTCTCTCTCCCCCACCCCACCTCACAGGGGAGGTTGGCAGCCTCATAGGCTACTTGTATCATCACTACTCAAATTATACTGATGATCCAATAAATTAAACTAATGTATGAGACAGTTCAGAATGGGGGTAAATTGGCACTAATCAAAACTTCAGACTGAAGTATAGGAATTCTCGTGAGCGTGGGATTCATCCAGATGTCTTATTACTGAATGTACTTATCAACCAAGCAATGCTTTAATGACATAGCCAAATCATGAGTTGCAAGGAATTTGAAGATCATTATACTCATTTTATTGACCTCAACCACCTTGTGGAAATGTTGACAACATACTGCCTGTGACACTGTCTTCAAAAGTCATCTACTGCTGGAAATCATGACGTAGTGCATGTTTGTCACTCTGGAGAAGAGAAGGTTAGTGGTAGAGCAGATCATCTGTGGTGTGATATCATTAGAAAGTAGTGCATGTTTGTCACTCTGAAGAAGAGAATGTCAGGGGTAGAGCAGATCATCTGTGATGTGATATCATTAGAAAGTAGTGCATGTTTATCACTGGAGAAGAGAATGTCAGTGGTAGAGCAGATCATCTGTGGTGTGATATCATTAGAAAGTAGTGTATGTTTGTCACTCTGGAGAAGAGAAGGTCAGCGGTAGAGCAGATCATCTGTGGTGTGATATCATTAGAAAGTAGTGCATGTTTGTCACTGGAGAAGAGAATGTCAGGGGTAGAGCAGATCATTTGTGGTGTGATAGGCCTATCATTAGAAAGTAGTGCATGTTTGTCACTCTGGAGAAGAGAAGGTCAGTGGTAGAGCAGATCATCTGTGGCTGGATATCATTAGAAAGTAGTACATGTTTATCACTCTGGAGAAAAGAATGTCAGTGGTAAAGCAGATCATCCTATTAAAAGGCTAATACCAACTTTGTCAATATTTGTTGCTGAAACCAAAATATTGCAGCTTCAGTATCATTGCCAGGTGATTGTTCATGAGATTCACACATGATGTCAAAGTTTATGAGGACTGTGCACTATTAGAGACAGATATGCCAGAGCCATATGACTGCTGCTAGTACCAGTCTGACCAAGCTTGGTGGAGATGTCAGCAACCTCAGGCTGACCACAGTTTTCTTGAGGTGTATTCAAGCTGGTGTCTGAATATTTTTTAAAAATACATTAGTAAATAACAACGGGTATTTACAAACTTAATAATTGTACTTCAGCTTATGTTACAATGAATGCAAATGTTGAAAATCCTGACAGCTGTTAAGTGTGGTCAGTAATTTGATTTTTCAAGATAAACAATGTTCACCCAGTTGAAATTAGCAGACAAATTACTGAAGTGTCCACAAAAGATGCAGTGAGTGACAGAAAAGTATGGAAATGATGTAGCCTAGGCTATTTAACAAAGGCTGCTCATTATAGATCACGAATAACTGGAAAAAGTGAATGCACAAATTTAGGCAAACAGATGCTTTCAGCTTAAAAGACCATGGTTGTTGTCTTTTAGAACCACAGATCAAACAATTAATGCAGATGTTTAATGTGAAACTGAAGAAATTAATGTGAGCAGTTGTTACGGCAGATTTATTGGCATGGTCTGCTAGAGGTTAACAGCATCTGATTTTTGGGGTTACAACGTGTAATGTAATGTAAAAGTATTATTGGTCTAGTGAACGCTGTGACGTTTCAGCGTTAGTTGTCACGCACGGTGACCAAGAGACGAGACCCTTTTCTAGACGACCGTCGAACCGATAAGACGTGTCCTTGGAATGTTTTATTGCCGGGCTTATATTGCCGCACAATTATAGTACATTAAATAATGGACATGGGTCAGTCCAATGTGATAACGAAGAAAGATGAAGGTACAGGTTAGTAATTGACTAAACCTTGTCAACGTGAATATATAGTCCGCCTTAGTTATTCTAATGCCAGACGCATAATCTCACTGTCGGTGTATTGGATTTTCCAACCACGCGTGCATACAGTTATGCGGTTCTGACTACTATGTTTTCAAGCTAGGAGACAAAGGACTGATTTGTAAAGGAATAATATTTGAAGTATGAACTGCAACTTATTATTTATAATTCTTCATGATGACCATGTGTAAACTGTTCTTGTATGGAATCGATATAATAAATGTTTGTGGACTCGAGAAAGGACTTATCAAATCTATAACGTCAGAATTTGACTGTATGATGAAGTTGTCAATATTATATCCCACCTTCGCGTACTTCACCATCAAGAGCACGATCTCATAATTTACTGAGAAAAGACAATGGATAATTATATGTAAACGTAAATAGAAGAGCCAGTATAAACCAGCCCCATTAACAGTGTTAACGGCAACAGTGAGAAGCCAACGGTAACAGTGGTTGGCCATCGCGGGGACGAAAAAAAAAAAAAAAAAAAAAAAGATTTTCTTGTTTACATGTGTTGCCAACTGTTTACCATTACAAGCAAGTCACATGATCTGCATAACACTACGTTGAACACATGACTACGCAATGCAACTCTGACGTCACTACATCGTGCGTAGATGCCGCGCTTCGAAAGGAACAACCGTCAACTCATTCCAGTTTTGATTAATATTTGCTTAATCAAGAAGACCAGACAAGAGAATACTGTGATCAGCCAATCATGAGCAAACAGTACTAGGCACTAGTCTAGTCCGTTGACGAATTTGCCATCGCCGGAGCCTTCAAAAGATAAGTTTAGACCTAGGACGATTGTCATTCATTAACACACTAACGAGTCCATACCATTTTGCAGGCATGTCCTCTCTATTAATTGTTTATCGATGTTCTATCTGTTTCTTTTTGTCCGTTGATGTTGTCCGTTATTTGCGGGTATGGATGGGCGGCGGTTCATAATGAATAAAAATGGCTCTCAGGATGCCGATATTCATTTTGAATGTTCCTAAGGCTGTGAATTAATAGCACCTCGCGAAGAAAGCGTCGAATTATCGTTATCGGTGATCGTTCGGGTTCGGTCTTGCATTAATTCACTTTGCATGTTAGGTGTATAGTCATGTTTTAACTGTTGTTTTCATGTGTATTTGGTTCTTGGATTTTATTCATTTGCAGTCCTATGTTCGTAAGCTATCTTGTTATTCTGATCTAGCTATCTTTTATTTTAATTAAATGTATTGTATTAACGTCAAATGAGTCCTGTGACGTCATCTTTCATAGTACAAAATATGTTCGTTTCCTCAGTTAACCTTCACCCTTCTACATTTCCGGTTAGTACACTTGGTTTTATAATAGCATTTATTTTTGTGAAAATGTCACTTTTGTATTGTGCTCCTGTTCTGTAATCCTTGGTTAACCCATTTGTATTGTTTGTATTCATTACATATTTTATTAATTTAATATTAATGCTATAATTTCTTCATTAATTATAGTGTAGATGAATATGATGAAATTTTTATAAGCTTTGATGAGGAATTAGGGACTTTGCACATATTTGCAGTAGTGGTCCTAGAAATGGGCAATGCACTTTATGCCTCATGATTAAGGCATAAATTATAATGATTAATTATTAAAACTTTATAACATATTAATACATATCTAATATAACTTAGTACACTTTCTCAGTACTATATTGTGAACTTAGTGACAATTAAGACTAATTATTTGGGGATAATACACATAATTATTAATATTAAGCGCTTGATATAATTTCAGCAGCTTATATAATTAACTATCATAACTATTTATGATAGATATTCAGTGAGTATATATATAATATTTCTACAAAATATTATAGTTTGTGGAACTTATACATAGCAATACAGTAATATTATTATCGACATAGATTACATTGTCGATTACAAGACATAAGTAATTAAATACTTAAATAATTAAACTCCAAGAATGCTTACCTTGGACCATTTCATTAAAATTGGAAAAGATTGTAATAAAAAGGGAGAGGCACTCCTTGAATTTGCTGAACAACAACTGTCAAGATATAAGGCAGAGATGGAAGAACTTGAAAGAAAGGAGGCTGAAAGGAAAACTATTGCTAAGGCAGAGATGGAAGAACTTGAAAGAAAGGAGGCTGAAAAGAAAGCTGAATTAAGACAAGAAGAAGAAAGAAAGGTGGCAAGAGATGAAATCCTACGGATTGAAGAAGAGAATAAATTGAAACGACAAGAAATCATACTGCAGCAAGAAATGGAACTGCAACGGCTTAAATTGGAAACAGCAAAACTTAATTCGCAGAGTGCTGCATCAAGCCAAAATGATAATGCTCAATCTGGATCTTCATCCACCCGACTTAAGGGCAATTATTACTTTAAACTACCACCATTCAAGTTACACGTGGATGACCTTTCATCGTGGCTGGCGCGCTTTGAGGATATATGTAAAGTCAATAACCTTGACAAAACTGCATGGGCACTTAAACTTAAGGAATTTCTGGATGGCGAACCTGCAAGTGCAGCACAAAATATAGATCCAACATTATCCACAGACTATGAGGCCATTAAGACGTTGTTATTACGCCGTTTCCACTTGAACGAAGAGTCATGTAGATTACGTTTTAAAAGTTTGTTGCCAGATAACAATAAAGATTTCACAGGTTTTATTGCTAACATACGCAATACTTTTAACAGATGGGCTGAACTGGCAGGTGTCAACAAATCTTACGACAAGTTAGTCGATTTGTTATTGAGGGATAAAGTATTATCTTCTGTCAGCCCACCATTCTTTGCTTATCTGCAAGAAAGAAAACCAGAATCTATTGATGAGTTAGAAAAAATTTCTTTAAATTACTGCACAGCTCATCCGAATGCTAATATTTCTGGCTCGTTGACAAGAGAACCACTTCCTGTAGCCTCCAATATGGCATATCATAATCATAACAAACCTAGAACACACAGTGTGGACAGAGGTAGGTTCAAAGGAAACTATGACATTAATTTTCATAAGGGACAGAATAACTTTAACAATAACTTTAATAGAGGAAGACAACAAACCAGAAATTATTCACCTCAGTCAAGATACAACAGTAATCCACGTAACTCAAGTTATAATCGTTCATATAATTATAATAATGGTAACAAGTGGAACAATAGCGATAATTATAACTCGAGACATCGAGATAACAGTTACAATAGAGGACAACGGGATAATTCATCTAATTATTCTCGTCATCGTTCTCATTCTCATAGATCGACAAATTATAACCATAATACAGGGGCAGCCGTTACTACTGCTACAACCCCTGGTGTTGAGAGTTCACCTACTGATAACAAAATACAGTCTTCATCTACTTGTTTTGCAATGAATTATAACGTGGCAAATAGTTGCCCAACATGTAATCTTATATTTCAGAAAGCAAAAGAGACAGTTCTGAACTGCGGACACATTCTACCAGAAGTCAGTCTAGCAGTCAATGATGGAACAGGCTCGCTGATCTTCAACAGAGGAAAAGTTAATGGATCCATCGTCTCAGTCTTAAGAGATTCGGGATCGACCACGATCGGAATCCGTCAGACACTTGTTCATCCGAATTGTGCAACTGGAGAACATGTCAGGTGTATGACCTTTGGTGGAACCATAGAATGTTATCCAACTGCTATTATCTATCTTGAAACACCCTTTTTCACAGGCAACGTTAAAGCATGCATGTTAAGAAACCCAATTGCCGACCTTATGGTGGGATGCATACACGGGAGTAAAGATTGCACACCAGAAGAGATTATTGAATGGGAAAAAAATAATCTATGCATCGGAAATGCAGCAATAACCAGAGCACATACAAAAAAAAAATTAGAGACTATGGACACTGAAAACAAGGAAACAGACGATCATGAAAGTATCGAGATTCATTCTGCTATTGACCGAGTATCCTTTGCTGCAAAACAGAGGGAAGACAGGTCACTAACAAAATTTTTTTCACTGGTCAACAAAGCTGACAATCTTGCTATGAACAAAAATAATAGTCATTGGTTTAGCATTAAAAATGACATTTTATTAAGATGTTTTATGGATAAAACTCAGATAAGACAACAAGTCATGGTACCTTTTGCTTTTAGACGGTACATACTTCAACACGCACATGATTCTAAGTGTGCAGGTCACATGGGTTATACTCGTACACGTTCGCGAGTATTATCGTCTTTTTTTTTGGCCGGGAGTATCACGAGATATTTCACAGTACGTACGCTCCTGTACGATATGCCAAGAAGTGAAAGCACGGGGAGCCTTTCACACGGCGCCTATTCAGGCTTGTGACATATCTGTGAGACCTTTCGACAAAATGGCCATTGATATCATTGGCCCACTTTTACCATCAGCCAGAGGACATAGATTTATTCTCACTTGCATCGATTTATGCACACGATGGCCAGAAGCCATCCCATTAAAAACAACCACCACCACAGATGTAGCTGATGCACTACACCTTATCTTTTCTAGAGTAGGTTTTCCTAGAAAACTTTTGTCAGATCATGGTTCTCAATTTATATCTGAGACTATGACAGAGGTAATGAAGACTTGGCAAATAGATAGAAATCTCAGCAGCATTTATCACCCAATGAGTAATGGTGCTGTAGAAAGACTTAACCGCACACTCAAACAAATGTTACATAAAGTTACAGTTAACCATCCACACGACTGGGACAGAGTTCTACCAGCTGTGTTATTCGCTTATCGAGAGGTGCCACATGAACAAACTGGCTTCTCTCCATTTCAACTAGTCTTTGGCGCTCCACCAAGAGGTCCTATGGGACTAATAAAAGACTTATTGATTGACTCCGAGATGACTCAGGATACCCAGTCATCCTATGAGTATGTAATTAATCTCCGGAATAACATTATTGATGCCTGTAAAATGGCAACAGCTTCATCTGAGGCTGCAAAAGAGAAAGCTAGAACTTTCCAAAACAGTAATAGACGATTACGTCAATTATTTCCAGGAGATCAAGCTTATGTGTTATTGCCACATAACAATAATAAACTACTAATCTCGTGGAACGGTCCTTACCAGGTTATCAATAAGATTTCTGATGTTGATTATGTCCTGGACATTAAGGGACATCACAAAATATTTCACATAAATATGCTCAAGCAATTTCATACTCGACCTGAACATCTACAAGCTATTTTTCATGAACTAGATGACACTTTCGTACCTAGATGTCACTATTCTAATTTGTCTGTTATCCAGGAAGAAGAATCATCTTTTTCCTGAGGTACAGTTAGCATTACCTGTACCTGTAGTACAGCCTAGTGAATCTTGGCGGGATGTAACCATCTCCTCGTCAGTTACACCGCAACAGCATCAACAGATAGCTGAACTTCTACAATCCTATCAAGATGTGTTAACCGACATTCCAGGTCGCACATCAGTCATTAATCATGACATCACTCTTAATGATGATACTCCAATTCGGGTACATCCATATTCTGTTCCTCTACACTTTCTTACTAAAACTACTAAGGAACTTGAACAGATGTTATCTTTAGGAATTATCGAAACTAGTAATTCCCCATTTTCTTCTCCATTAGTTATTGTCCGAAAGAAGGACAATAACATTAGACTATGCGTCGACTATAGAAAATTAAATGCACAAACGATAGTTGATAGCGAACCACATCCACTTCTCGATGACTTACTGCCACGTCTATCGACAGCAACTATATTCACTAAGATAGACTTAACTAAAGGTTATTGGCAGATACCACTAACCGAAAAAAGCTAAATACTACACAGCGTTTTCAACTCCGCTAGGTCTATACCAGTGGAATGTGATGCCTTTTGGGCTTGTTAACGCTCCAGCTACCTTTGTTCGCATGATGCGACACATTTTTTCAGGTAGATCAGACATTATTACATACATAGATGACATATGCTTATTTAGTTCATCTTTTGAGGAACATGTTTTGGGTCTCGAATACGTTTTGGATACATTAAGAAATAACAATTTAACTGCTAAACCCACAAAATTACAAGTAGCGTTTCACGAAATAACTTTTTTGGGTCACATTATTGGAGCAGGATATATCCGAACACTACCCAGTACAGTTTCAAAAATTTTAAACATTTCCGTTCCTCAAACGAAGAAACAGGTTAGAAGCTTGTTAGGTCTAGTCCAATATTACAGTAGATTCGTACCTAACCTGTCATCCATCACGGCTGTATTGTCCTCATTACTGAGGAAGGACATGCCAGTGAAGGTGACATGGACTAATGAGTGTAATAATGTATACCTTAATATTATTAATATCTTTTCAAACCCACCTATTTTGAGACTTGTTGATGCTTCCAAAAAGTTTATTCTCCGCACAGATGCGAGTAACTACGGAATTGGCGCATGTTTGCTCCAATACCATGACGACATCCTCCATCCAAACTTGTACGTGTCACGAAAACTGAAACCACCAGAAGTGAAATACTCTACCGTTGACCGCGAACTTTTAGCCGTCGTGTGGGCGATAACCAAACTTGAGAAATTTCTACTGGGAGCCCCTTTCGTAGTACAAACTGATCAAAGGGCCGTAGCATCACTACGACGGGCGAATCATAAAAGTCCAAAGCTCACCAGATACTCTATTCTCCTTCAACCATTCAACTTTACGATTGAGTACATCTCTGGGACAGACAATATCGTCGCAGACGCACTATCTAGAAATCCTTTGGATGTATAGCAATCAACACTGACACTTTTCTAATACGTCAACCGAAATTACGTATCACAGAAGAATGAATCCTATCGCGAAATTCTTAACATGGAGATAAACCTTTGCTTACAATTCAACTAAATAACTTGTACAGACGATTGCGAAAACGAAATGAACTAAATCAAATGACACTATGGTCGTATTTACACCAGAACTTTGTGTGAATTTCATTTATGACAAAACTATTGGACACATTTCCTTGCATCAAGTGAAAATAATAGAAAACACTATCAAAGTAACTCAGTATGTGACATGAACAATTGTCAATAGCTTCGATTCTCATGAACTGAAACATTTAAATATTTGTTTGTTAATCGGAATTCACAATGATCAAGCCTACGTATGGATCATCATATCCAACTTTCATTAATTTTAGTTAATTACGTTAAAATAATGGAAAATAAAATAAAAAGGTGAGATAAATATGAAAAAAATGAAATGAAATTTGAAGATGAAAAAAAATTTTGAAAGAAGAAAAAAAAATAAGATCTCACAGGATTCTTAGATAATGTTATTGTATGTAACTATTATGTTTATTAATTAGGTTGATACATTACATACTATATTATTGTTTAAATTAGTTAGATAGGTTTTAACAACTTAATACTACACTTATTTAATTTCCAACACACACATAATTAAGTTAAATTTATACATTACTGTCTTTCGCTACTTTATTTTTCATTTATTTATTTTTTCTACTTAACATATCCCTTCAGTTCTCTCACATTAGATTTGCAATAACTTTATTTTGATTACACACTCAATATAATTAATTAATTAAATTTTAACTCGTTAAATTAGTCGGACATGACAGTTCATTGCGACATATTTTAATTTAATTATTTAATAGATATCAACATTAGTCATTTATGTATAACACTTATGTATAATATGATTATTAATATATTAGATGACTGTTACTGAGTCGACATGACCACGACACTGTTCTAGACAGAACATCGTAGTCCATATGCCGCATTGTTGGTTAAATTTTTCGATATTGTTAAATTTTTTTTTGGTATTCATTCAGATAGGTTTTTGAAAAAAAAAAAAAAAAAAAAAAAATCTATCTAATAGATTTTTTTTTTTCCCCCAGTGGACAGGGAATTGTTACGGCAGATTTATTGGCATGGTCTGCTAGAGGTTAACAGCATCTGATTTTTGGGGTTACAACGTGTAATGTAATGTAAAAAGTATTATTGGTCTAGTGAACGCTGTGACGTTTCAGCGTTAGTTGTCACGCACGGTGACCAAGAGACGAGACCCTTTTCTAGACGACCGTCGAACCGATAAGACGTGTCCTTGGAATGTTTTATTGCCGGGCTTATATTGCCGCACAATTATAGTACATTAAATAATGGACATGGGTCAGTCCAATGTGATAACGAAGAAAGATGAAGGTACAGGTTAGTAATTGACTAAACCTTGTCAACGTGAATATATAGTCCGCCTTAGTTATTCTAATGCCAGACGCATAATCTCACTGTCGGTGTATTGGATTTTCCAACCACGCGTGCATACAGTTATGCGGTTCTGACTACTATGTTTTCAAGCTAGGAGACAAAGGACTGATTTGTAAAGGAATAATATTTGAAGTATGAACTGCAACTTATTATTTATAATTCTTCATGATGACCATGTGTAAACTGTTCTTGTATGGAATCGATATAATAAATGTTTGTGGACTCGAGAAAGGACTTATCAAATCTATAACGTCAGAATTTGACTGTATGATGAAGTTGTCAATATTATATCCCACCTTCGCGTACTTCACCATCAAGAGCACGATCTCATAATTTACTGAGAAAAGACAATGGATAATTATATGTAAACGTAAATAGAAGAGCCAGTATAAACCAGCCCCATTAACAGTGTTAACGGCAACAGTGAGAAGCCAACGGTAACAGCAGTTCAGAAAATAAAATACGCAGTGTACTCAGTGCTAGAGTTTGTTTGATTCACACACCACCTGAACATGAGCACTGCTTTACTAACTCCAGTGGGAAGTTTTTGAGGATCCATCAGAGAAGCCCAGATCTTGAGCTCAGTTATTTTCATCTGATTCTTAATCTGCAATTTCTGTGCAGTCAGTGATGAAGATAGACATTCAAAGTGCACAAGGTGAAACGTTTTGCAGAAAATGTCTTTGATGACGTATTTAAAAAAAACTTATCTCACATTATGATAATTGTTGCAATTTACAAGGTGATTATGTTGAAATGTAGTGTAAGATATGTGTAAACATCTTACACCATATTTTGTTTGTTTCACATTTGTTACATTTTTATAAAACAATTTCGTTCTTACTTTCTGGATGTCTTGTAAATGTATACCTAGTATATTTACACAATGTCAAGATTTACATAACCTGAGAACGTAAGTTGTGTACATCCTTCAAATGAATTTCACTTTGTAGTTTCATTCTGCCTGATCTTTCATGTTAGACCTATACTGAATATTTTACAAAGAAAAATATGAACCAAATCCTGGATGCAGATGTTGCAGTATCAAACCAACATAAGCAATGCAGCTCATCTTACAAGATGTCAGAAATGGCCTGCTTGAAGCACAACATCAGTAGATTAGCTTAACTAAACAAAATCAGGTTGTTAGATAGTTCTCTAGTGTCTCACAAACTTGAAGGCCAGACTGTATTACCTCAGACAGAAAAAGGCACTGTAGATTATTTGATCCTTTCTCACACTGAACGAACGAACGAACTTTATTTTCGAAGGGTAAAGAATTGGGCGCGCAGGCCCGTCTAACATTCTGGCCTTCCACTCTCATTAATCTTGCATACTATATCCTATCATTCCCACATGATGGTTTAAGCATTAATTTAAAGGCATGCAACATTATAAAGTTACCATAACAGCATTCATTTACAGTATGCAATCATAATTTAAAAAATGAGTAGTTTTTTTTTTTTGGAAACAAACAAGCTAGTAATTGGGGGAAAAAAGTAATAATAAAATAAAATAAATAAAACAATAAATAAAAATAAATAAATTCTGTATACCGACACTCACTCATGCGGTCAATCCGTCTACAATTAATCTGTATTTTTGAATGTGTCATCAATCATCAATACAAAAATTACATAAACACATTCTCGCTTATGTCCATACATTCTTGGTGGAAAATGAAATAATAATAATAACACTTTCTTACGCACTTCTGTGGCAGGAAAAGTCTTTTAGCAGTAAAAAAATAAAAAAAAAATAAAAAAATTCACATTTCTAAAGTACAGTGGTATGCGGGTACATTCTCACGACTCACATTTCTAAAGTACAGTATTATGTGGGTACATTCACACATACATTACATTATATAATAATATTTTTAAGTGAATATAATAATGATATTACATGGATATAAGACAAATTATTCACACACAAAAACGAGCGGAAGAGGAAAAGAAATGTTGACCTATGGATGAGATGTTGACAGGCAAATGCTGTTTCTATGGGGGTAGATAATTAGTGTTGAGGAAGTGTTTGAAAAGTGCTTTGTTAAAAGAATATTGTGTAGGTAGGCTTTTTAGGTGGTGTGGAAGGCTGTTCCATAAGTAGGCACCAGAGTAGGCTGAGGCTTCTGTTTGACACTATGGACAAAAGAACTGATGGTCAGATCAGCAAGAAAGAGTTATCAAGTAATTTGGAGAAGCTTTTATTGGAAATGGCTAGTGTCAGAGTTGAAAAGGTCAGAATTGATCATTCTCTGGTATTTACCCCCCAAAAAAAAACATAGGGACAGGTCAGCAGAAAGTCAGTTGACCAGTTTTTTGATAACCCACAAGAAAGCATTTAAAAAGTGGAGTCACAAAACATGATATAAACTACGATAAAACAAGCTTGAATGATAATGCTGGATGAAAGAAAATGATTGCTAAAAGAATGTTAGACACTCGTACAAAATGATGAGTGGTGCAAAAACAACAAACAAGCTTAATACTGGCAGGAATATGATGCTGGGAACTACAACCCATATATTTTGTTTTTAAGGCTAAACATATGTGGGCCATGGACTGAACAAAATACAAGAGGGTGAGCGCATCTGAGAGTGCCAAAGGGTGTCTGCTACATTAGTCCCAAATTAGGGTGACTTGATTATGCTTATATAATATACTGGTTTCAAACATTTGCTTCTCTGTACTGCCAATCCGTACCTCTTTAAAAAGTGTTTGTTGGAGATAACCTATTACCCTGTTTTAGCAAACAAATGCTGAAAGAATGCCAAATATACACTATTTCTTTTGATTACCTACCCTCAGACTCTATCAGTTATGCCAGCATTTGTGTGTGCAGTGAAAGCATTTCTATCTACAAAACTTCTAAAACTAAGAATCAACCAAACTATTAAAAAATGTGTTTTCCCTAAACTAGTATGGAAACTCATCAAAGGGTTATACATATCAAGTGAACATCTTTGTGCAGGCTGAACAAACAAATGCATACATGCCAACTAGTACTGGTTACCCGTATTCTGTACAGGTATTTTTTGTTTTCAGATTTGTGCAGCTGTACATACTTTCTGTACAGGTTTTTTTAGCTAATTATTAAAATATTTAAAATTTGTTGTAACACTCCATATTGAGTTTCCTTTTTTATCCAGCGTGAAGAATTGTTGGGTGTTGACATATATGCAAATGTGATATTCACCCATTTGTTTCATCTTCACTGTTGAATCGTCTTTGTGATGATTGCACAAATATAGATATTAATGATTCCATCAATGACCTATTTAAGAATGAATTGAAAAGGCTAAAAATTGGGATACAGAAGGCGCTGTATTGGTCATTTACGAGTGAAGGTCAAAAAGTAATGCCTCCTATTTTTTATGTATGTAAATACTGCATCGGTGTGCAATTTGTAAATTTAGCAGGATTCCTCAAACTCTCTTCTACACTGTATAGCATTACCAACCTGTTTCAGTAACAGGTGGCACCACTGTAACAGTTTAAAAATGGCTGCCAAAGACGTTCGGT
This sequence comes from Oreohelix idahoensis, assembly GCA_024509875.1. Lineage (NCBI taxonomy): Eukaryota > Metazoa > Mollusca > Gastropoda > Stylommatophora > Oreohelicidae > Oreohelix > Oreohelix idahoensis. The sequence goes on along the minus strand of JAMPIV010019532.1, from coordinate 77,953 downwards.
TAAAACAACGTTATGTCATAGAATTCCTCAATGCTAAAGGCGAGACCCCAATTCGCATCCACGAACGTTTGAAGAATGTTTATGGAGATTCAACAGTGGATGTTAGACAGGTGATGAGACTTGGGTTCATTTTTTTGAACTAGAATCCAAGAGGGAGTCAATGGAATGGCATCACGCAACATTGCCGACAAGAAAGAAGTTCAAAAGTTCACCATCTGTAGGGAAAGTTATGGCCTCCGTGTTTTGGGATGAGAAGGGTGTGATTCTTCTTTACTTTTTGGAACAGGGAAACACAGTGAATGCAGACCATTACATTGAAACTTTGAAGAAGCTTAGAGGTCATCTTTGGCGACTTTACCCATTAAAAGATCAGAGAACTGCACTACTGTTGCACGATAATGCCACACCACACACCGCTAAACGCACCATTGATGCGATTGCAGAATTTGGCTGGACATTATTACCACATCCCCCTTACAGTCCCGATCTTGCACCTTCTGACTTCCATCTGTTTGGACCACTGAAAGAAGATCTTCGCGGACACCACTTTGAGGACACCGAGACCCTTAAACGCGCAGTACGCCAGTGGTTTAGGAAAAAGGACACACATTTTTACCATGCGGGGATACATGCCCTTGTGAGAAGATGGACAAAAACTGTAACAAATAACGGAGACTACATTGAGAAATAAATTTTTGAAGTTCAGACTTGGGGCTACATTTCAATGTAAATTTTATCTGTTTTTTTTGCCTATTGAATGAAATTAAAAATTACGAGGCATTACTTTTTGACTGTCCCTCGTACATCATCAAACTTCTCATCCAGAGCAAAACACTTCTCCCAAGAATCGCATTTATATAGATGCTTTTGGGAAAATGTATATAGTTGGATTGTGCATTCCGGTCAGGGCCAGATTAAGCCAAGATGGGTCTCTAGGCTTTTTGGTGCTTTGGCCCCCTTTCACCTAATACTCAATAATTTTAATATTTTTTTCAAACACCTCAACATGATGATGGTATATACTAGTGTTATTAATAGACCGGTATGTTAGTTTGTTAGCATTGTTTACCTTCTTTTATTTTATTAATGTTTTTTAATATTATTTGTATTATTATTAAGGTAAACAAAATATATAGTTCATGCGCCGTTAACGTTTGCCAGGGTGCATTATATCTTTTAAGCTATTTTTGTTTTTATTGTCTGTTTAGAATGTCATGAATGCAATTGCAAAGTGTAATCACTTTTTTTTTGGTACATAAATCAATGCATTAAAATTTTTTTCTTTACCTTATGTACAGGCCCCCAAGAGCTCCGGGCCCCCAGGCTTCAGCCTACTGAGCCTAATGGATAACCCGGCCCTTACTCCGGTGTGTTGTTATGTTGAACAACTTGAAATCAATCATGGCGGGGGAAAAGCCATAAAAATTCAGGCTGTGAGTTTAAGCCAACAAAACAATATTAATAAATAAAACAAAATGAGCAAACACAATAAATAAGCAAAAGCCAATTTAAACATTGTGCTGAGATCTATTAGAACGTCTGAAGAAAACAGTACAACTGCTACATGATTGAACTCAAGTGAAGAACTTGTGTAGTTCAGATATTTATAAGAATATAAGAAATGAATCAAACAGAATAATACTTAAGGCAAAAGAAAATCATTGGAGAAATTTCTGCCAAACACTGAACCCTACAACTAACTCTACAACAGATGTGTGGAATAAGTTAAAAGCCATTAAAGGCAGAACTAAACATATGATAATACCTAATTTAAAAAGACCTGAAAGGGCAGAGACTGACTGGCAGAAAGCAGAGGTGCTGGCCAGGTACTACCATAGAGTTAGTTCTAAGGAAAGTCTAGGACAGGCTGAAGTCAACAGAAGAGCAACACTTCTTAAAAAAACTCAGTAAAGAAGTACCTTATAATACTGAAAATGTATCATATTTGAATGCAGATATTACACTGGAAGAAGTTGAAAATACAATAAAGGACAAAACAAATACATCAGCAGGGCATGACATCTTGAGCTATGAAATCTTGAAACACATACCAAAAAGTACCATAGAAATTATAACATCCCTTTTTAACCAAATGTGGAATACAGGAAAAATTCCCAAAACATGGAAAACAGCAGTAATTATTCCAATACTAAAACCAGATAAAGATGCCCATGATGCCAGTTCATACAGACCTATTTCTTTAACTTCCCATCTAGGTAAAATATTAGAAACCATAGTAAATAAAAGATTAAAGTTTTATTTGGAAAAGAATAATTTATATAATCAAACTCAGTCAGGATTTAGGAAGAACAGATGCACTATGGATCAGATAATTAAATTGGAACATGAAGTAAAATCAGGAATTCAAAAGAAAGAAAAAAAAATGTGGAAGAATTATTTGATATATCGTAGCTAGGGCTTATGATGGATGCTTGAGAGAAGGGGCTCTCTTTAAAATGAAGAAGATAAGAGTAACCGGTAAAATATATAATTATTTAGAGAATTTTCTGCAAGATAGATATTTCACTGTTCAGGTAATATTTTATTTTTCCATGAAATGCCGAGGAGGTGGCGCAGACACGGTAGATGGAAGGTATTGAGCTTTCTTTCTGGCTTAGCATAGAGTGTCCATGTCTCACTGACACATAGAAGTGGGCTGGTGATGCGGGTGTTATATACCTCAGCGTTGGTGTTCGTTGTGAGTTTGGAGTTTCCCCAAACACTCGATGTTAGGTGGGTAAAGGTAGCTGCAGCCTTGTTCATGAAGCTATCAATTTCGGTGTCCAGAGAGAGTTTGTCATTGGTGATATACACAAGGTATGTGTGATGCACGTGGTGTTATGTCAGCCGGCGTGATGATGTGGTCAGCATTGCGACGGCCGCCTTAACCGTACCAGAAGAACTCAATGACAAACTTTCTCTGGACACCGAAATTGATAGCTTCATTAACAAAGCTGCAGCTACCTTTACCCGCCTCACATCACGTGTTTGGGGAAACTCCAAACTCACAACGAAGACCAAAGCTGCGGTATATAATACCTGCATCACCAGCCCACGTCTATGTGTCAGTGAGACCTGGACACTCTATGCTAAGCAAGAAAGAAGGCTTAATACCTTCCATCTACCGTGTCTGCGCCACCTCCTCGGCATTTCGTGGAAAGATAAAGTGCCAAATGTCGAGTTCTTGTCACGTGTTGGCCTTCAATGTCTGTATACCCGGCTCAGACGGGGAAGATTACGCTGGCTTGGCCATATCCGCCACGTTAAAGATGGTCGCCCTTGAAGAAATGTTTAACGACTAGCAGAAATATTTTAAGAAATATTTGACAACTGTAAGAAATATTTGACAACTGTTAGAAATATTTGACAACTGTAAGAAATTGCTGACAGCTGCAAGGCTTATTTGGGATTGGGTCAAGTACTGACACAGGAAACAAATATTTAATGAAAAAATATTTAAAAAGTATTTGACAGCTGCGATAAATATTGACAACCGGATTAGTCATTTTTGATGAAATATGTTGACAACGGCAAGAAGTTTTTGAAGAAATATTTGAAGAAATATTTTGCAACTAGAAGAAATGGGTACCAGAGCAACTCTGGGAAGGTTAAAGCGGTAGGTGGGATGCTGACCACATCACTCCTAGTGTGCCGACGGGCTAGAAAATATGGGCCTAACACCATATTGCCAATATGCGTCAACGGGCGAGTAACTGGGTCCGTTTTTACCTTTAGAAGAAATATTTGAAGAAATATTTGACAGTTACGAGAAATGTTTGACAACTGGAAGAAATTTTTTTACAGCTGCAAGAATTATTTGAAATGTCAGGCATGACAACAGGAAAAAATATTTAATGAAAAAATATTTAATGAAATATTTGACAACTGTGAGAAATATTGACAACCGGATTAGTCATTTTGATGAAATATGTGACTACGGCAAGAACTATTTGAAGAAATATTTAAAGAAATATTTGGCAACTAGAAGAAATATTTGAAGAAATATTTGACAGTTACGAGAAATGTTTGACAAGTGGAACAAATTTTTTTTACATCTGACAAGAATATCATTTGAGGAAATGTCCGGCTTGACAAACCAGTAAAAAATAGTTATAATGAAAAATATTCAATGAAAAAGTTTTGGAAAACGGCAAGAAAATATTTGGCAACCGGATTAGTCATTTTGATTAAATAAGGATTGAAAAACTTGCAAGACTCGCTCTTGTAAGAAATATTTGAAGAAATAGTTTTGGCAACTGAAAAAAAGAACATGTGACATTAATTATTATGACAACTGTAAGAAACTATTGAAAAAAATAATTGGGCACCTACATAAACCATTTGAAGAAATCATATGAAACATCGGCAGACAACGTTATGACAACTGTAAGACATTATATTGCCAAGTAGAAAACAATTTTGAATGAAAATATTTGACAACTGAAAAAACATTTGAAAGAAATAGTTGTCAACCTAGGAAAAAAAATTTGAACAACTGTCCAGAATATTTGACAACTAGAAAAAAAATGGTTTGAAGAAATATTTGACACTTGCAAGAAATTGTTGAAGAAAAAAGTTTGACACATGGCAGACCAGTTTGAAGAAACATTTGACACATGGCAGAAATATTTTACAACTGTAAGAAATATTTGTCATGTGAAAAAAAATTTTGAAGAAATATTTGCCAACTGGCAAAACATTTGAAGAAATATTTGCCAACTGGAAGAAATTTTTGACAGCTACAAGAATTATTTACATTGTCAAGTACTGACAACAGGAAAAAATATATTAAATGAGAAAGTATTTAATGAAAAGTTTGGAAAACTCCAAGAAATATTTAAAGAAGTATTTGACCTCTGATCTATTTACCTACAGATTGGAACCAGACTGGGAAAAATTTTGGGACCCTCTTTGGTAATTGGAAGAAAATGTTTTACTACAGTTTGAAAAGCGCAGGACAAACAAAAAAGTAGATAACCGTTTGATAACTGGAACAAATACTTAATGACATTTATTTAATGTACTAAATTTCCGTGGTTGCCGCATGTTTGACATGATTGGGAGACAATATGAAACCTATCACCAGATGTCGAACGTGTGAAAAAAGTGAAACCTTAAGTCATGGGGGTTCGAACACACGAACGAAGGATTTTTCTTTTATAAATTTCTACTATTGATCTCTTGTGTTTTGAGCTTGTCTGCAATGACGTGAACAGAAATAAGTAGCAGGGTTAGTCTTACAAAGGTAAATCCCGTTGCAGATAGGATTTTTTTGTCTACCAATACGCAAAACTCTGCCTGTTAGATTTTTATCACGCTTTTCTAGATAGCTGTATTTAGCCTTGACGTCACCCTCTATGGTAACGGAATTTTATAAAATGATCTTTTGTTTCGTCGCGACGTCTTGCGCAGCCCCATCGATCGAGTTTATTGCTATTGAGGGTAAAAGCACGTGTTTTACCTTTATTAAAAATGGAATTTTTTTTTTCGTACGCCCGCTAATACTCGAGGCGAAATCTCAAGTTATTATTAATGTCTAACCTGACATTGATTTTACGTAAGTATCCCTTTTCTTGTACAGAGACAGGTGTCCCTCGCCATTCAGGCAGATACTCGCCAATTTCGGAGGTACCCATTAGAGCAGGGTCGGCTCAGGAGCCCCCAATCCCTGGTCGACGACACTTCTTCAAATGTCCTCGCCAGGTCTCGAGTTAATCCAGTCCAATTCCCGGTCGACGAAAAATCCTCCAATACTGTCGCCCAGGTTTGATCCTGAATCACCCGGTGGCCAGAGCGGTGTTGTAACCACTACGCTAGCGCGGCTCCCATTTAAAAAAAAGAAATGGATGAAAATAGCTTCGAAATTGTTCCGGTTGCAGACTGTACAGTAACACTAAGAACTGGCTAGATGACGCCATAATCTAGTCTGCATATGGGATATATCTCTAAAGAGCTTCCGTGTGATAAAAAAACTGTCTATTTGGCATTGTCCAGCCTGGTCTTTGACAGTGTTTTTTTATGTTGGAGAATACGGCTGTGTGCGGGGTCACTTACATACCACTAGCTGGGCATTGGGGTGAGTAGACTTATTACTCATGCTGTAATATAAATAATTAAAAAAAACTACCCCGAGGCCCAGAACTCGTATCAGTATGTAATTACGAGGGACGGTCAAAAAGTAATGCCTCGTAATTTTTAATTTCATTCAGTAGACCAAAAAAAAAAAAAAAACATAAAATTAACATTGAAATGTAGCCCCAAGTCTGAACTTCAAATTTTATTTCTCAATGTAGTCTCAGTTATTCGTTACAGCTTTTGTCCATCTTCTCGCAAGGGCATGTATCCCCGCACGGTAAAAACGTGTGTCCTTTTTCCTAAACCACTGTCGTACGGCGCGTTTTATGTTCTCGGTGTCCTCAAAGTGATGTCCGTGAAGATCTTCTTTCAGTGGTCGAAAACAGATGGAAGTCAGAAGGTGCAAGATCGGGACTGTAAGGGGGATGTGGTTATAATGTCCAGCCAAATTATGGAATTGCATCAATGGTGCGTTTAGCGGTGTGTGGCGGGGCATTATCGTGCAACAGTAGTGCAGTTCTCTGATCTTTTAATGGGTAAAGTCGCCGAAGACGACCTCTAAACTTCTTCAAAGTTTCAATTAACGGTCTGCATTCACTCAAAGTTTCAATGTAACGGTCTGCATTTATCGTGTTTCCCTGTTCCAAGAAGTCGAGAAGAATCACACCCTTCTCATCCCATAACACGGAGGCCATAACTTTCCCTACAGATGGTGAACTTTTGAACTTCTTTCTTGTTGGTGATGTTCCATGATGCATTTCATTGACTGTCTCTTAGAGTCTGGTTAAAAAAATGAACCCAAGTCTCATCATCTGTCACAATATTCGATAAAAACTCTTCTCCTTCAGTTTCGTAACGGCGCAGGAGGTTGATGGCTATGGTTTTCCTTGTTTCTTTATGTCTGTCTGCCAACATTCTGGGTACAAACTTTTGAATAACCCAGGTCTTTAAGGATGTTCTGGACACTACCTTTACTAATGGACAACATGGAAGAAAGTTCATCCAGTGTTACCCGACGGTCACCACGAATGATGCCAACAACTCGATGAATGGTGTGTGGAGTCACTGCGATAGACTGACGGCCAGTCCGCTTTGCGTCAGCCATTGAGGATTGACCTACTTCAGCTTCGTCACAACGATGTACCCAACGTCGGACAGTGCTAACATCCACTGTTAAATCTCCATAAACATTCTTCAAACGTTCGTGGATGCGAATTGGGGTCTCGCCTTCAGCATTGAGGAATTCTGTGACATACCTTGAAACGTTGTTTTAACCGTATGTCTTTGGCAGCCATTTTTAAACGGTTACAGTGGTGAAATCTGTTACTGAAACTGGTTGGTAATGCTATACAGTGCAGAAGAGTGTTTAAGGAAATCATGCTAAATTTACAAATTGCACACAGATGCAGTATTTACATACATAAAAAATAGGAGGAATTACTTTTTGACCGTCCTTCGTACATTCTCCCAACAAACGGAAATTCCCTGTCATTTTTTACATCACAAGAATAGCCGCCTCCGACAATTACAAAACGTTACCTCTCACCACCATATATTCTCAATACCTACACGACAACACAACACAAACACCAACATCAACACCACCACTCATTAGTCATCTTCCTGTATAAAATGTATCACTTTTTTCTATTTTCCTCTTTATTCTATTGCGGGCAGGAAGAAGAGAATTCACTTAGTGCTTGTTTATAACAATTCCTTCTTCTCCTGTCAAGTAGCAACATAGTTGCATGAAGGTTTTGGAACAAATCGGTTGTTATATTCATGTAAAAGGGTAACAGCATAACTTCCCCCAATAAAAAATATTAAAGCTACGTCTAAATCAGCTTGTAGTTTGTAACAAGACTACAACACATCCACATAGATAACAACGTTCTGATAAGCTCACTTTTGGACAGTGTACCTATACCTAAACTTTCATGAAATACACAAAAATCTCATGTTTTTGCTTAAGAATACACTACCTCCACAATAACTGGTCAATCTACACAAGTCTGCGGTATTGCCTCTTTAACAGCAACCGTGAAAAATCAACATATAATCGCTCGTGCAAAGATTTTTTTTTTTGCCGTGTGAAGTTATGCGCGCATGCGCATCCACCCTCGGTGTATATTCAGCGTCGAAATGGCCCTAAATATTATAAAAATAATGGCTTAACAAAACTGTTTAAAACACTACAGATAACCAATAGTGATTTTACACTGTGAAAAGGACTATCAAACCAAGAAAGCTAACACCAATTAGTTGTAATTCTCATCAATACCTACACACAAACCATAGGACAAACACACTTTTTTGGCGGTTCTCACTACACAACAAACGCGGTGCGGGAAAAATGTACTAATGGTCTCAATAAACATCATCACAATAAGCTAGTCTTTTAGCTACCCTCACCCAACAACGGAAATTCCCTGTCCTATTTTTACATCACAAGACAGGCACACACCGCCAATGTCCCCACTTGTCTTGAATCTATCCCCGAAGAAGGAGAGACCTACAAAGCGGCTGAGACTAGCGCTTTATCTTGACATTTCAGCTTCTTTAAAAAAAATATAATATATTTATTACAATTAAAACTGTTTGTTAACTATGTTGTCTACCTGTTTGTAAAATATTATCTATGTTGTAAAATATATATTGTATACATAACACAATACCAGCACACAACACAACAATACACTTAAAACACCTACACAAAAAATGGTATAGTCAAGTCTCTAACACTTCACTTCCACCTCTCGATGCTGGACTTGGTATAGTCAAGTCTCTAACACTTCGCTCCCACCTCTAGATGCTGGCACTAGTACAGGCAATTCTCTAACACTTCACTCCCACCTCTAGATGTTAGACCTAGTAAAGTCAAGTCTCTAACACTTCACTCCCACCTCTCGAGGCTGGTCCTAGTATAGTCAAGTCTCTAACACTTTACTCCCTTGAAAATATTGTACAGACCTCCCTCTTGCCAATATATGACCCTGCTCATATCTCAAGAGTGCAGGCTTTTATCGATTTTTATGTCTGTTGTATGTATGTATAAACAAACACACCAACACACAACACAACATACAAACCAAAAGCAATACCACCCACACCACACCGCTTATACATTGTCTTACTCCAGCGCTACACCCCAACACTCAAACATGCGTCGTCACCCCTGCCAGCACAAAAAGACTCCACTCCCGCAAAAAAAAACCTTAGTAACCTACTAACCCACCATTATCGATTTTTAAATATTTTACGTCATTTTAGATTTTTATATTTTTTAATAAATTGTATGTATACCTTGTATATGTATAAACAAACACACCAACACACTACCGGCACAATACAACATCACACAAAAAGCCCCCCAACCTACACCCGCTAGCTACACCTCAAATTGTACACACCCATGCTTCTTCACCCCCGCCAGCACAAAAAGACTCCACTAGCTTCAAAAACCCCCTTAGTAACCTACTAACCCACCATTATCGATTTTTTATATTTTCCGACATTATCGATTTTTTATACGAGGGTGAGCCAAGTGAAAACCGGAAATATGTTATAACAATAAGAATAATCATGCCATTATGTTGTAACTTGCCAATATTGTTGTCCTGGATGTCTCGAGTGTCACGCACGCGCCATCGCGGTGATGACGCATAAGGTGACGTCATAATAACGTTTTAAAGATGGCCGCACCGCTAGTGGAATGCACTGTGGATGATATTGCCACACATCTTGACATCAGTCACGGTTCAGCACACCACATCATCTCTGATGTGCTACAGTACCACAAAGTGTCTGCAAGATGGGTGCCACGGCAGCTTACTCCAGAATTGAAACAACGATGCATTGATGCTTGTCAAGAACTTTTGCGGCGATTCGAAACAGAAGGAATGGCGCCATCCCCCCCCTCGCCGAAACCGAAGAAGTTCCGCACGCAGCCATCTGCAGGGAAGGTAATGCTGACTCTCTTTTGGGATGAACGAGGCGTTATTTTAGAGCACTACATGCCAAGACGCAACACTGTTACCAGTGCCACGTATACAGAGCTTCTCAGGAATCATCTTCGACCTGCAATCAAATCTAAACGACGTGGACTTTTGAGTAAAGGTGTCCTTTTGCAACATGACAATGCTCGACCCTATACAGCCCATGCAACGATTGAACCCATCAAGGCCCTGCACTTTCAGTGTCTCCCACATCCACCGTACTCGCCAGACCTAGCCCCAAGTGATTTCCACCTGTTTGGACGACTCAAAGAGGCATTGGGATGAAAGACTTTCAGGTCCGATGAAGAGGTACAGCGTCGTTGTTTCCCTGTACGAGTCGTTCAACGGTTGCTATCGATTCTGGAGTCACTACTCTGTGTGCCTGACCCGGTCGTGAACAATCTGTCACAGATATCACGCAATTTTTGAACTTTGTACACCATTCATACACCCGCGACCTTGACATGCATGCATCACCGTACTTGAGCTTCATTAGCAGAAGAATTTCTATTGGTTTCACCCCTTCGCTGATCAAAAATTGAATAACAGAACGCTGCTGCTGTTTGGTGCATTCCACTAGCAGGGCGGCCTACTTTAAAACGTCGTTATGACGTCACCTTATGCGTCATCACCGCGATGGCGAGTGCATGACACTCGAGACATCCAGGACAACAATATTGTCAAATGACAATATAATGGCATGGTTATTCTTATTGTTATAACATATTTCCGGTTTTCACTTGACTCACGCTCGTATATATTGTATATATATATATATATATATATATATATATATATATATATATATATATATATATATATATATATATATATATATATATATATATATATATATATATATATATACAAGGGGATTGACATAAGTCTTGGGCCTGACCATGAAGGAGTCACAGGAGGAAGATGAAACTTGGCACATTTAAAGTTCATCATATTTGCATTGAATGTGTGAAGTACGCGTTTGTTTCTTCAATGGTTTTTCCCGCTACGATGCACGGCACAATGTACCATATTGACCGGATCTGCTGCTCCAAAGATTTGACAAAACAATGGAAAAGAAGGAGGCCAGAGCTGTGATAAAATTTCTGATGTTTCAGGGAAAAGCACCTACAGAAATACACAGGGAGATGGAACCAGTGTTTCATGGTTCTTGTCCTTCATATACTTTGGTAAAAAAACTGGTGTCAACAGTTTAAGTGCGGCCGCTCAAATGTTGCTGATCTGCCAAGATCTGGTAGACCAGCCTCAGAATGCAACGATGAAAATGCAACAAGAGTGAAGAAAATCATTGACCAGGATCGAAAAATGACAATTGTGGAGATAGCTAGTAGAGTAAAACTAAATGAAAGAACAGTTTATAGAATTTTACACAACAGACTGAACATGAGAAAAGTGTGTGCACGCTGAGTTCCGCGACTGTTGACACGTGAACAGAAGCAAACGAGGGTAAATTGCTGTCAACAGTTGCTCAAAAAGTGTCAGTCAAAAAATTATTTGGAGACCATGGTGACAGTAGATGAGACTTGGGTACACCATTATGACCCGGAATCCAAAATTGCCAGCATGCAATGGAAAACTCCGGGCTCCCCAACACCTGTCAAGCCGAGAGCGCAGAAATCTGCAGGAAAAGTGATGCTGACTGTCTTTTGGGACGGCAAAGGTGTCCTTTTGAAAGATTATCTGCCTCGTGGCAACACAGTTAATGGACAGTACTAGGCAGATCTTCTCACCAAACTAAGAAAGGTTGTGACCAGGAAACGAGGGATAACGCGCACTCAAAATCTTCCTTCGCTTCAAGACAACGCGCCCTCTCACAAAGCACGGCTTGTGCAGCTTGCAGCCAACGATTTGAATAATGAAATTCTTCCACACCCACCATATTCTCCAGCTTTGGCTCCATCAGACGTTTTTCTATTCCCAAATATTAAAAACAGTTAAAGGAAATCATTTTGACAGCGATGAAGAGGTTATACTGGCTTGTGATGACTGGTTTAGTTTGAAAAATAAGGTGTTCTACTCCCAAGGTCTTTTCAAGGTCAAGCAGAGATGGCAGAAATGTGTCAATTCAGAGGGTGGCTATACTGAAAAGGAATAAACAATATACAAAATTTCAGCTCTATGTGACATGTCCTTCATGGTCAGGCCTAAGACTTATGTCAATCCCCTTGTATATATATATATATATATATATATATATATATATATATATATATATATATATATATATATATATATATATATATATATATATATATATATATATATATATATATATATATATATATATATATATATATATATATATATATATATATATATATATATATATATATATATATATATATATATATATATATATATATATATATATATATATATATATATATATATATCTGATTGATTGATTGATTGAGAATCCCTAGGCGCGAGTTATTCACTCTTTTGCCCTTTAGGGAACGAGTTGTACACTCGTACCCTTGAGCTTTATGGGAGGTGAGGTGTGGGCTTTGTTTCAACCCCAAGGGAGCATCCTAGACTCAGCGGTATGGTACACCAGGCCCATTTTGGCGTGCGTGCGATACCAAGAGGTTTGACACTCTCTACCCGGTGCAGGGGTGTTATATCTCCGAGACGATACTGACACGAGCAATCAGTCACCGGTCATGGCACGAGCAGCCAGACAGCAGGTGGCGCGGTGGCGAAGCCACCGCCTCCACATGTCTGCCGAAGGTGGGCTTTCTTGCAACCCCAGGGAGCATCCTAGACTCAGAAGCCTAATGCACCAGTCCCACTATGGAGTGTGTGCCATGTTCCGAGGTTTGACGGCTCTCTACCCTGCAAAGGGGGTTATATCTCCGAGACGATCGATCGTGGGCTTTGTTGCAACCCCAGGGAACCTCCCGTCGGGTAGCGAAGGTGCAATGCCACGAGACAAGAGGTGCTCTACCCTGCAAAAGGGGGTTATATCTCCGTGACAAGACGTATCGAGGCATAGGCGCAACCGGCGCCGAGCCTCTACCACTGCCGAGCTGCATTACCAGGAAGAAACAAGTCTGGCTCACCTGAACTGGGAGGACCCGGCAAGCGGGACCACACACAGTCTCGGCAGGACACGGCCCTATTCATTAACGGCGTAGCGACAACCGAGCCTCTTCCACTGTCAAATGACGTTATCCAGACGGACACAGGCACATAGCACTGCCTCTACTATACTGGGAGACCACACACAGTCTTCTTTGTCTCCAATGTTCTATGCCAAGGTAGCCATCTATGCCTCTCACTGTTCTATGCCAGGATAGCAATCTTTGCCTCCACGTTCTACGTTCAGGTAGGCATCTTTGCATCCACAGTTATACATCATGTAGCATCCTTTGCCCTCCCACACTTCTTACGTTCAGGTGTAGCATCTTTGCTCCTCCACATTATTACGTCAGGTAGCATCTTTGCATACGATAGTTCTACGTCAGGAGCATCTTTGCTATAAGTTCTACGTCAGGTTGCACTTTTGCTTCCTCAGTTCTTACGTCAGGTAGCTCTTTGCATCCACAGTTCTACGTCAGGGTGAATCTTATGCCTCCACAGTACTACGTAAGGGTGAGATCTCTGATCGACGTTTCGTATGAAGGTAGCATCTTTGCCTCAACAGTTCTACGTCAGGTAACATCTTTGCCTCCACAGTTCTATGCAAGGTAGCATCTCTGCCTCCACACTTCTGTTCCAGGTACCATCTCTGCCTCTACAGTTCTACGTCAGGTAGCATCTTTGCCTACACAGTTCTGCGTCAGGTAGCATCTCTGCCTCCACAGTTTTACGTCAGGTAGCATCTCTGCCTTCAAAGTTCTATGCCAGGTAGCATCTCTGCCTCTACAGTTCTACGTCAGGTAGCATATTTGCCTCCACAGTTCTATGCCAGGTACTCTGCCTCTACAGTTCTATGCCAGGTAGCATCTCTGCCTCCACAGTTCTACGTCAGGTAGCATTTCTGCCTCCACAGTTCTATGCAAGGTAGCATCTCTGCCTCCACACTTCTATGCCAGGTATCATCTCTGCCTCCACCATAAAAAGTTCTTTTGCCAGGTAGCATCTCTAGCCTCCACTGTTCTAAGTCAGGTAGCATCTCTGCCTCCACAGTTTTACGTCAGGTAGCATCTCTGACTCCAACAGTTCTTTTACCACAGGTAGCATCTATGCACCTACCACAGTTTCTACGTCAGGTACATTCTTTTGCCTCCAACAGTTCTACGTAAGGTAGCATCTCTGCTCCACAGATCTACGTCATGGTAGCATCTCTGCCTACACAGTTCCATGCCAGTAGCATTCTGCATGCACAGTTCTACGTTAATGGTAGCATCTTTGCACCACAGTTCTACGTCAGGTTGAATCTTCGGCATGCACAGTTCTACGTCAGGTAGCATCTCTGCTCCCACAGTTCTACGTCAGGTAGCATCTTGGCATCCTCATTCTTTGTAGGTAGCATCTCTTGCCTCCACAGTTATAGAGAGTGAGCTCTCTGACCTCACACAGTTCTTTGACCATGGTAGCATTTGGCCAGTCTTTCTTGCTTGGTTACTTTCTTGGGCCTATTGCATGGCAGTTTGGTTGGTGGTGGAATGGACTGAAGGATGTGGGGGGCCCCCAACCAATTCCAAAGCGTCAGCCCTTATGATGGTTGCTTGTCCTCTTGGTGGCTCCTACCTTATTAAAGCTGTTCTTGGTTGGTTTAATGGTATCTGGTCATGATAATTAGAAGTATGTCTTCCATAGGAGGTTTTGTGGAATTGGAATTGAGGACAAGTTTTGACATTTCCTTTTATGTTACTCTCCAGCATTCTGCACCGTACAGAAGTAATCAATTACACCTCTCTCGAAATTATTTTAAATTCAGTCTTTGTACTGCCCCCACGAGGTATCCAGGTTTTTTATACTCTTGAGAGAATACAAAATAATACCACATTCGGCTTTTAATATAGAATGTTGCAGAGAGAGAAAAAATCGAATATATAAGCTGGATGAGGACACATAGGAAAAAGAATATGTCAACTGATGAGGGACATAAGGAAATCGAATATATCAGCTTGATTGAGGACATAAATTAAATAGAAAATATATCAGGCTTACGGAGATTACATAAACATAGGGAATAATCAGGTGATAAGAACACACTAAAATAGAATATAAACCGCGATTGTGTGCCACATTAAATTAAAATAGAACCGATACAAATAATATGTCACGAGCGTTTTCGCAGTGCATTTTTGGTCGATAAATATCACAAACTGGCACAACGCTGGGACAATTTGGCATAACATTGGGTTAACTAAACCGGTACGTCTGTGTGACTATCGGGGATGAGGGAGAAGTCTAGGCGCGAAAAAGGCCAGTGAGTGGTTTTCTAGAGAGCGTACCGAGCGGGAGGGGGATATATTGGACTTTCGCCAGCAAGTGGCTGTGTGCTGTTCATGTTATGGATTATTAGCAGAGATTGCCATATTTAAGTCTGTTGGTTATTAGGTGTAATTCTGGATTTGTGTTGGTCCAGTAAGATTTTGATATCAGGACCGCAGATTATAAGTGGTTTCGAAGTGAGTTTTCTGTGTGATAGCTGTTGGGCGTCATAGTAGCGATATTCAGTTTACAGAGTTTGTATAGTGCAGTCATACTGCCCATGTATGTGATCAGATTAGTATATTAATTATTGGCAAACATTCTCTGGCATTAATATATGTAATCATCATACGCTTGTGGCCGTTGAGGCCTGTATTGTGTGTGCTATGGATTAAAGGAAAATAACTGTAGGGAAAGGTGTTTATTTCTTATGTCAGCCCATTGTGTTGTGGTTATATTTCGTAAGGAGAGCGAGCCAAGTATATAGGCATCAGATATTCAAATTCACTGTATAAGTTAGGTTTCTGACAAATATTTTATCTGGGATCATGACTACAACTCTGTAAACTGTTCACATTAAACTAAAATAAACTCGACAGCTGATTCTGCAGTAGGCAAGGATAGAAAGAGAAAGTGTTTGTTAGAGACCATAACCATTTTAATATTGTTTTAGTGATCGTGATCATTCTCGCAGCCTCGCACCCTTACGTTAAACTCGTAGAGGATAGTCTTGTAACCTTTTATAATTAATACCTAGCAAACAAATCCAGACAAAAATTGGCAAGTTTTTGTTTATAGTGTATTGTTTTCTGTTACGTTTTACATTGTGATTTCTTCTATAGTCTCGCTTGTCGCTGTGAGTTGACCGCGATGTCTCTTCCTTTTTTTCATTTGTCATCCATAATAATAAGTCTGCTTTCTTCTTTCTTAATCAATACCTCTTCTACCAGTTAAACAGAGTGTAGAGGTGTCCCAAAGAGACAAGGCTCTCGGGCAAACATGCAATCAAAAATGTTTAACAATAACAGGTTGATTAGCCCATGTGCCCATATACTGCAATATTGAAAATTAAAATTTTTGTCTTGAAACAATTAGGAAACTTACATTTTTTAGGTATATTTTAAGATAAAATGATGAGGTTATATTCGTTTTCCAGAATGAAAACTGGGTCAGTATAGTATCTTGATTAATATGTTGATTATTCTGAATCTCCGCTCCTTCTGTCTCCTATTCATGTACTGTTTTCAATTGTGTTGTTGGCTTCTTTCCATAATTAAATGTTCATGCCACCGTCATTTTTGAGCACTTTTCTTTTTCGGGGAGAGTACCATTATAAGGGGAAATCAATAACAGATTATTGTCTATTATTCAACCAAAGTTGCACACTTAGCTGTGGTTTTTAAAGTTAATTGTACTCTCTCGAAAAATAGAAAAAATCGTGCGGAAAATTTCGGACGGGCGTGTGCAAAAGGTGACTGAATGACCGGACCGACGAAGTACTTACGGCAGGAATTATGGTATTGAATAGGCTGGGCATTTAAAGCACTATCATATATACGTACTCCGCAATGAATATACAAATCTTGAAAACATCATAATGTTAACCATAGTCACGGCCAATGGGTATAAATTTGCTAGTCTGGAAAGGAAACAAAAACAGTACCAAACATCTATGAAAACAAAACACATATTTAAACAACAGATATGGCTGTATCAACAGGTAAGTTATATTTAACCTCAATTTCTTTGGTATATAGCAAAACATGTAGAAATAAATCTTTACCTGTGGATTACAAAACACCTCAATATGGCGAGCTGGAGTTACCACACCATTTAGGTTTTCTGCAAGGCCACATTTTGAATCTGTCAGAAGAGCTAAAACTTTTCCTCCAGTGATTGTATTGTCATGACTCAGATATTGTAAGTTTTAAACTCCGTGTTTGGCTGATTGTGCTTTTATTTCCGCAAGCTTTCCATTTAGTTTGCTGTTTGAGTTATTACAGTTCACTACAACTTGTGTCATTAAGTTTTTTATTTTGTGCTTTAATGCCTAAATAATTAGAGTTTTTCACAGATTTACAAATATATAAAATAAAACAGTGATACAGAAACTAGAATATTAATGTTAGTAAAAATTTACTTTTAGGTTAAATGTAGTCCGTCACATTAGCTGACACTGGTCGATAGGGGAGTGAAGCTGTTAGAGAGGGAATACCACCTATACTAGGTCTGCTTCGAGTGTGATTGACCAGTTCCCTTTCTCGCCTGCCTTCTTGTCCATAACTCAAAGAGCTGTGTCAGGTACATCAATTTACTGTTTGGTAGACTGGAGCGTGTCGGTTATCATGACTCGAACCCAGCTACGTTGTCGTGGAGAGACCAGTGCTCTATAATCACTTGTGAAAATGGGACGCATATGGTGTGTTTGAGTTGGGAAATATTGGAGGACTTATACTACATTTAACTTGTGTTTACTAGATTACTGGTTAGATATTGTTTAGGATATTGACTTAAACTATATGACGCACACATGTTGTGTATGAGTTGGAAATATTGCGAGGACTTGTTTACTAACATAAACTTTGTGTATACTAGCCGTAATGGTAAGTTACTGTTTAGGATAATAGATTACACTATATGAAGTTGTAGACACTGGGCTTCCTTACTCGGTGTGGGTTATGGTTCAGTCAACCAGTTGAGGTGCGATTTTTTAGACCGCAAATCGGCTTCTGGGGGTCGACCAGCCTCATGTATTTGGGTTCCAGAGCAACTATTGGGATTGTTAAGCGGCGGCAATATGTTTACCACATCACCCCTCCTAGGTTGTGCCGATGTAGTAGTAAATAATGGTGCCTAACACCATATTCCCTAAAATATGCCTCAATGGGCGTTGTGTAACAGGATCCTTTACCTTTTTACCTTTACTTACTTTGACGTGATTTATGACCTCAAGGTCATTTTGTTACCAAAATTTAGAGATGCCACATAAAGCAGTACTAATTTACGATTTGTCAGATTGTAGAGAAACTATTGCTATAATTGTTTGAACAACATATATCAGTGTACTTAACTGCTATAATAATGAATACAACATATGTTAGTGGAAAGTTAACAGCTGTAATAATGAAATTACAAACGTTTTTACTGAAAGTTAATCTATAATTCTGATTTATCATTTCTTAGTTAAAAGTTACACTATAATTATGAAATTTCATTCATTCATAAAACACCTCACTCCCGCAAAGGAGCATAGGCCTTCACAAATCACATGCCCAAGTTCCTCCTGTCACGTGACCATCATCTCAATGGTTCATTTTTTTCCACTTGTTCTCCTCATCATTTCACCTCCGGGTTTCCAACTTCTCTTACTACCACGTTAACTTCTTGGTCTTACACACTCTGCCCTCTTCTTGCCCTGGGGGTTGCAGAACAAGGACTGGCCCCCTTTTTTTTTTTCTGGAGATAATGCTCCTCAGCAGTGGTTTCTCAGTGTGTGTCCATATCGCCATCGCCATCGTCTATCTTGTTCTCATCTCTTGTGTTCCACTGGCCACTTGTCCAGGGTCTTGTGTTCATCATGTTCCAACATTGGTAACGTGAGTCAAGTTACCATTTTGAAATCCCTCTATTCTAACGCCCCCCCCCCACCCCCCCCCCCCCCCCCCTAGCACCCATTTATGAAAGTCTGTAGCTTTTTTGGTTGTTGTCTTTGTTGTTCTCCATGTCTCAGAGCCATACAATAGGACTGACTTCACATTTGAAGTTGAAAGATTCTTATTTTTCTTGTTGGATTCCTATTTCTCTTGATTCTTCCATATATTTCCCAATGCAATGAAAGCACCTCTTGCCTTTTGTTTTTCTTATTATTGATATCGCCTGGTCTGTCCCTCCAACTTAGTCTATATTTACTGCAATGATATGTGTATGATTCTACATCTTGTATTGGTGTTTCTTCAAGTTCATAAACCATGGTTTTTCATTACTCCTGCATTTATTCGCATGTAATTTTTGATACTTTTCACAGTGTATTTTTCAGACCCATATTTGCACTGTGACCCTCTCATCGAGTGTTTTCAATTTGTCCTGATCATGATTACAGTTATGGGACCAGGAGAGGCCAAGTCTATCCTCAGCGCAAAATTCCAGATCATCAATACCTGCTTTTAGTCCAGCGTCCAACTTGGAATTCCATTTCTGTTGTGTGTTGTCGATGGATGATCTTCATTAACCCAATCTATTGCTAGTTAAGAAAAGGAAATGGGAGACAAGAGGCATACCCTGTTCGCATCCTGTTCTTATCCCACAAACGGTATCTGTAAGTGTCTTTTCGGTTTGAAGAACTCCTGCATGCCATGTCTTCATATTGTTATTCTTTATTAAATAATTAATAACATCTTCAGGGAAAACTCCATTAATGCCTCATCCAATTTCCTAGGTTGATTCTCTGTCTACACTGTCAAAATGCCTCTTTTCGTTGTCACAAATTTCCGTTGTATTTAGTGGTTAATTCCATCCAGGGACACTTTGTTCAACTATTTATTCTCAATGTGGCTATCTGGTCTGTACAGGATCTGTTTGTGTCGATAACCTGCTTGTTCACTCTCAAGGTTTAATCACTTGTTTAATACTATTCTGGCATGATAGCTATACCTCATTATTCCTTATTATTGTGCCACACCAAACACACTCGCACTCTCACCCCTCTCACAACACTGAAGCTAGCAATGGCACACACACCACCCTACTCACTATTGGATAAATTTACATTCTTAGGCAACTTAACCACGATATACTTCCTTCCATTCTGCTGGTTTCTCTTCCTTTCAACAGACTTTACCAAGAAATTTTATAAAAACAATTCTGTAGCCGTACGATATCTGCTTTGATGGCCTCTGACTGGAATGCATCAGGTCCGATGCCTTCTCCATCTACTTAGAAGCTTTTATGGCTTTCTTTATTTCTTTCTGTTGTTTGGTCTTTCACTCGTTAATTTGTAGATCTTCTTTGCTGGGCTGGATGTTCGGCGGGTTTTTGGGGAGCTGGTCTATAGAATGGTCCTCAAAAATATTCTGTCCAACTCTTCATTTGCTCTTGTATATTGCTAGGAGCAGAGCAGTTAGAGCAAGCAATAGAAGACCTTGAAATGGGCACAAAAGAGATGGCAGTATTATGGAGCATAGCATCAAGAGCGTAGTATGATGTCTGCATCTTTGGGCATTCTTCCAAGAAGTGCTTGGTAGGACTAGAGTCATAGAAGCAGTGTGATGCGCAGCAGTTGTGACCGCACAGCCCCAGAGCAGTCCAGCTTAGCAGTAGCAGACTGAGTACTTAGGGGGGCTGATAGCAGCAGTAAGCGCAGGGGCTGAGCCAAAGAGCTGAGCTCACTGCGAGCAAAGTGCAGATGTCACCCCCTTAGCCCATCAGAAGAGAGACAGTGAGCTGCAGTAAGGGAGTAGGAAAGGCAAGTAGTAATAAGCAAGGCAAAGGGTAATGTATGGATTATTCAGAGAGTTAGCAAGCAAGAGCAAGAAAGAAGCCAGCAGAGAGCAGAGCACAAGCACAGGGAGAGCTACTTAGGCCAGCAGAGAGTTAGAAGCAGTAGCAGGCCAGAGCGCTGAGAAGTAGGGTGAATTAGCGCTAACACAGCAGTAACAAATAGAGAGCTAGTGGGGGCCAAAGCCCCCAAGGGAGCATAGGAGAAGAGCATAGCAGAGGCCTCTGCAGTTTAGCATGCAAAGAAGCGGAGCTAGCAGTGCAGAATAGAAGCGTTTCAGCTGTAATAAGAGAAGAGCAGGCAGTAAGTAGCAAAGACTACAAGGATAGCAGAGCCAGCAGTTTGAGCAAAGAGAGAAGCGAGAGCAGTAGGAGCAGGCATAAGCAGAGCAGAAGCAAAGCTAGCAGTGAGAGCCACCCCCCCCCCCCCAGTTCCCATTCTTGTCTTTTATGATTTCAATCTTTTTTTGCTTGTATTTCCCTGTTAGGCTTCTTGTGCTGCTTTTTTACAGTTCTCTCATATTTCATTTTGGCTGCAGGCATCTTCTGCCTCTATTGCCAAACTTCCTTCAAATATACCTCCTCTTGTCTTTTTTGATACTTCTTTTTACTTCTTTGTTTGCTTCTCGATTGCACACTTCTTGAAGCCTTGGAACTTCTTGGTTTTGCTTGTGTTTAAATCTGCCTTTCTTGTTTTTTGTTCTGTCTTTGTGAAAGTTTACAAGCTATAAATTATGAATTCAAACATTTGTTTAGTGTAAATTACAGCTATAAAAATCGAATAACAAACATATAATTAGATGGACAGGTTTCAGCTATAATTATGAATCTACAAACAAAGTGTGTACGCTAGGCGAAAGCAACCCCAAAATTCAGGTACAGACAATAGTTCAAGGAAAGTCTTTCTGTCTATTGATTGACTTTATATCCATACATATTTACTGAATGTCTTTTACAAGCTTTCGACACGCACTGCATTTTCTTTCCTTTCTGCACCTGGTTACATATTGTCATTGTAAAAACAATTTAAATTTATACGTAAGTTTTCTAACAAAACCACAACAAAAAGATATAATCTTACACGCAGTTTCCACTGGTCTCTGGGCGTTTACATTCTCTTTGATCTCATTGGTGTTACAATACTCTATGAATTCGTTAATTTGGTTTGGCACCTCCTTCATTCACAAAGTCCAGCTTCACAGAGAACAAGATCCCATTCAGACAGGTACTATGCCAGGGACAAGAGGATTCGTAAAGTAAGGATTCCGGTGGGTACTTGGAACACGCTGGCCGGTCACATTCAAATACATTGACTTTGTTTTGGTCTATTTACAGATCTGAGGTAAACCAGTGAGGCAGAAGCCAGTTTGTGATGAGTGTTTGGTTCTGTGGGTCACGTTGAAAAGACTGTTAGACTGACAATGAATGTATTAGTGCTCGTTTGGTTGATGTCAGCCAGGACATTGGTAGGCGACCCACATTACATGTACCCATCTGGGAGTCCGGTCCATTAAAAACTGAAGACCTTGGAAGTGTCAAGAAATAATATAAGCTATGAATATCTATCATTCATCATTCATTTCTCTGTTCGCTTCCTAATGCGAAAAGATGAAAGATACCATGACAACAGCTGCTTCTCCCCACCCAGGTATTTAACCAAGTATACATTTTGCGGCTTGTGGTGTTGTAGTTTCTGTAAACAATTTAATTTTCACATCATCAGGGTGCCAGCCACCAGCCTATTCACCAACATATGTTAGACAATTTCTAACACGAAACCTGAGGGTGTATATACGCTCTAGTCTTTTTATGATTTACTAGTGCCCCCCTCTACGGTTGACTAAATAATTTTTTTACACCATCCTCGTTCCATTCTGTTATTGACTCTTTATAATTTTCTGGTTTTCCTCTACTTTTAGTATTTTCTTCTATTTTCGAATACAATTTTTTCCTATGTTAGTCCATTATTTTTCCCTCTCAGTACCCCACCGCGGTGTTTGTTTTCGTTCTGGGCCTTGCATTATAGATTCCCCATGGTCGTGAGTAGCGGTCAGCTAAGCTAACGATAATATAAACTGGAGCTGAACTGGTGTTTGTTCTGACCAGGAGGAAGGGAATGCGAGTGATCATAAGGGGAGATAAAAAACTCTTGTTCGTTCTTTTGTTGTTTCGGCCCCTGACCGCTCTCAGGATAATATATTGCTCAAATAAAGAAACGTAACATTATTGCAATGGGTAATGGACCACCAAATTGCAATAAGTCGATGTACACAACATTTTATTTTACGGAATTAATATTTCAATACTTGGCATGAAGGAAAACTTTAAGACTTTAACAATGAAAAATGAAGTTCTATTATATTTGGTTTGGGACTTTTATTCTCATTTGCGACTGAGGCCTCCGTTTTCAGTAAAGGTGTATGGGCCTCCTCTGGCCTCCTCTGGTTTTCTATCACAGAAAAACGACATCTTCCTTGACATGGATCCGATTTAGCCGTTTGGATCTGTTGTTGTGGGATTGGCTTGCACACTCTTCCGCACAGTGCAAAGATGGACAACTGTTCGGAGATTGGCTGGAAGCCACGTCTCACTGGCGGTAGTTCGGTCTGTCGTGTTCATCCCATTAAAGTGGTTCTATGGGGTTCATGTCTGATGGAACCATGGCTGGGCCACGGAATGGATCTGGAACGTTGTTGTCTCCGAGGAATATGGGTGTGTGTTTGTTTTGTTTCACATAGGGTCGGAGCGTTATCCCTGCTGAAAAAATCGACCCTCGTGCAGCATGAAGTGAAAATGGACGCGAGGACGAAGAATTTTCAGCGGACGTATCGTTGGGGGGGGGGGTTTTCAGGCGTCGCCTTGCAATTTGCACCAGGGTCACTATCTTCACCATTGTAGGTTGATCGCCCTCCCCCCCACACTCAGTTACCACTTCCACACAGCATGTGGAGGAGCCTGCATGCAACGAGCTGTTCTGGGCCGTTGCGCTCATGGACTCTGCGGTAAAACTCTTCTCCGACTATCGTTGTCACGCTGGAGCACAAAATTATTGAGTAATCATCACTAAACCAAAACCTAGCGTCTCCAGTCATTCCGCTACGGTCCAGTTGACGAGGATGGTTCGGCCCATCCTGCAGTCGCGTTTACTGGCGAGATGCAGGAGGATCCGTAAGATACAGGACCTCGATGTAGGAGGTTTTCTAGCCCAAAGACCAAATAAGTCAGTGCCGCGAGCTCACTCTGACCGGTTTGATCTGAAATTCAAAACTGTGGAGGGACGCCAGATGCAAGTCGATTCGCCTGAGGGTGACTCGCAGCCGTATGGAAGCGGTCTTCGGGCAGGAGTTGTGACTCTGGGTCTTCCACGCGCAGTGTCGCCGGTCTGCCAATGAGCCAGGTTTCTTGGGGAAATCGCCTCTTAATGGCGACTAAATGGTGACTTCGTTAACCACCACTGAAATTGTGACTCTTGACCACATGACACTTTGTGAACTGTCTACATGACGAAAGTTGTAAACGTTTCCCAGAAGTGAATGATGAAGTCTGTGCCTCCTTCTTTAGTGTGATGAGCATATCTTGCTGTCATTTGAATTTTTAACTGAATTTATTCGAGGGAGCGTATAAATTTTTTTTTATTAGGTTAGCTCCATTCTGATAATATGGTCAGGAGAGTTAGATTGTGAATTCTGGAAGTTTCACGGAGATTGCTCATGAAAACCGTTGGGTCCACGGAGTGTATTGTTCCAATAACTTGTTGTGTGTTTTGTGCCTAGAACCCTCTTTTCATGATCTCACGAGCTCATCTAGATGTAAGTGCCTAGAATATTATGGTAACCACACCTCAGCGAATATCTGTTTATTAAAAAGTAACACCAGTGAAAATAAGTTGCGTTTTTTTTTTTTTGTTTTCGTTGAACAGTTTTTAGTTTCATCTCGTATGAGTAGAGAAATTTTTACTTATGTGCGGTTGTTGTTCTCTGAGGATGATACATTGCTTGATTGAAACATTTGTTTTGCTTTTAACTATAGGTGATTAACGTTATACGCCGTGCACTGTGGGAAACAGGCTTATGACCAAGTCCTGGGGGTTAGCGTCATTTGCAGGACTATAATTTAGATAGATCCAGTCAAGCAACTTCTTTTAAAAATATTTCCTGGCTCGTGATGACCACATGAGGGACACTAAGGGCAGAACGTTAAAACATATACTATATGTAGTGTTGCCTTATTGTTGTTTCGTCATTGTCTCCGGGTGGTGTGATGGACAATCTCTTATCATATATATAATATTATATTTAGATATATAATTTATAATATATCTATATTTGATAAGTTAGTAGTATATATTTATATATTGGTATATATTATATATATATATAGTTTATATATATACCTGATAGGTGAGTGTGACTTTAAATTCATATGGAGGATTCTCCCAGATAATTAGTATAGTGTGTATATGTGTAGGCGGCCATCTACCACGCGAATATTAGAAACGTAATGACGAATTGGGTGTTTGGTTGTGACGACGATCATCAGGTGTCAGTGTTTTATTGTTTACGCAATGGGTTAATTGGTTGAAAACTACATACGATAACGGAGACGTTACTAGGGCGTAGAACTTAAGTCAGTGCAATGGCTTGTGACCATTGGGTAAGAGTAGGCCACAATAACTTGGTATTAATGTAAGGTAAAGGGTTCTGCGGTTGTAGGTTTGATTTCACTTATAAAAAGCTGGGGGTTAGTGATATGGCGTGCGCTATAACCTACTGCTAATGTATAGAGAGAATATGATTTTACTTTCTTGAAAGATTCTTTGCTAGTGGTTGTGTGGAATCATTATATGCCTACTTGGGTAGTTAGACACTACTCTAGAACTTTCACAGCAATCATGAAAGCAGCCACCAGCTGGAGATATAATTATATCTTATATTTAAGTCACCACTCTATTATTATAGCAAGATCATTGCATTTTCCATGTATTACATTTTGGGATGGTATTACTTTTCTTTTTTTGCGTATCGACCCAAGGGGTTCATGGCATCTATTATGTAATGTCAATTGCTGTATTTTATGTAAATTCACTTAATGTTGTAAGATGAATAGCATATCCACTCAGCTGTAACTACAGGGTTAGGTTTCCTGTTATGGTTGAGTTTGGTAAGAAGACCGAAGTAGATTTTGCTTTCAGTAAGAACATTTATTGACAGGTACTTGTATTTATCAAAAAAATATATTGCCTATGCAGGGCATGCTGATAATTGATACAGTGGAGAGGAGAACAGGCGAGGAGAGACTTAGATGGATAGAAAGACAGTCCGAATCTATTCATAGCATTGATTAAAATAATTCAAATGTGTCCCATAGCGGACAAGCATAACTTTTTAGAATGAAACGTTATTGTGAATTATTTAATGGTTTGCTATGATGTAAAAGGTCGTGTCTCTTTTCTGGGTCTCAGTTTCAGGAGCGCATACTGCCATTTTTGCTATCGCCAGAGTCTTGTGTCATGCTGAAGAACATTACCTTTCTCATCGGCCTCTCACGGTTCACTGAAAACGCAATTTGCCCACCACGGAGGTTGTCAGCGCCCATACCTGAAGAAAAAAAACCATTGTTGCCAAAAACCGACCATCCCTCTAAATGGGGAAATAAGCTCACGCCAGTGGCGTGATTGAGCCATAGCAAACCTGAAAATCGTATTATGGCAGTTAGTAAGTTTCCTATCGACTCTCCTTTGATTCACCATTACTACAGAGCATTACGGCTTTCCACCATAATCTATCAGCCCAGGGTTCTTCAGCAGGAATTAAAATGCACCAGTGTGACTTTTCTTAAACAGAGCACCCCAGTTACCGCAATATAATGGTTAATGCCTGTGCAGCCCCAACCAGAGGTGTACACCAGAAGCACCGCATGGAGGAAAATTTCAGATAGCCAGGTGATGATTAGCGCAAGATGAACAAGTTGTATAAAAGTAACTACTCGTGTTGTGTGTGCTGTTTTCGGTTTTGCATAAGATTGAAAATCCCGTACGTTTATGATGTCGGTGTCAGGCCGAAGATATGACTGAGTCCACATTTACAGCCCATACGCGCTCGGCCATTTGGATGTGCACCAACGAAAGCGCCCTGCAGTGGAATTATTGTGATGTTTTATTTCCATCACCTATCGAGTGTGATAGGCTACACTTAAGGACATCGTTTACTGGGTGTTATTGCATTTTTGTGGTCGTCGTAACAGCGGTGACGGATTGAAACTCTGTTTATTTTTTCTTCTCTGGTAGTTCTACAGAGTTTTATGGTAGGTGAGTTTGATGTGTTCGTTGGTGTGTATTTGCAATTTGATTGTGTAAATATTGAGTGTGTTGTGGGTTTGGATGTTGTTATGTGCTGTATGTGGCATTATTTGCATACAATTTCTTCTTTAATGGAGCGAGGAAAATTGTTTTGGACTTCTTATTTATTAATGCGAATGTTCACGACCCTTTTATCCATACTTAATTTATTTGTGTGGAGTGTAAGGGGTTGTTGACAGTAAAAGCTCTTTACTAATAGTCTCTATTTTGTACAAAGGAGTAAGAGATGAAAGAGAGCGGGTGTTGCTTAGTTTATTTAAGGTGTTGGTTGAGGCTTGATGAAGAGAGAGAAAAACTTTAATTAATAGAATGCGCTCTGTCCAGGTTGTGGTCTCAAGTTCACGCCCTACTTACATCTTATCTCTTTGGTAATCTATATAATTTAGTCAGTTTTACCTAAAGTCATTGTCGATTGTACTACTATTGTCTGAATCGACTCATATGCCTATGTACTCTAGCCACTTCAACTCAACTACGACACGTAGGGGCCACCAAGGAACTACGACGGGACGCAATTAATTGGAACATTGCGAAACATTGTAAACTGTTTTGCAGTTAGACTTTTGTTTTAAGTGTTAGAGTAAATATAGCATTGTTAAAATATCAATATGGGTGTTCTTTTACGAGAGTCTGTGTTTGTACTTGTTTCCCTCGTTTCGTGTATTTATTAAAATTTAATTTCATCATTTCTTAGTACCATCGGATTATTTATACGATGTTGGAGGAAACATGCTTCTTTATCTTGAGGCCAGATAAGTGGAATACACCTTGTACAGAGAGAACAAAACAAATTACGGAGGACAAGCAGATGTATCATTACATGACATTGTGTGAAGGGCGAGAACCAGAATGCGCCGCTGGATCGCATTACAACAAAAATATTCATCGAGATGTGTGTGCATGACCCGAAAGATATTGCTTATGAAGAGAAGATGATTCTATTTTGATATTGTATGTAGTAAGAATAGCCAGTGTCCATGGGGTCTTGGATCCTTGTTAGAGTGCTGGAGAGAGAGATCTTCTTAAAAGCGTTTGTTTGTCGCAAGTGTTATAGGCGTTCCTTCTTAACCTTCGTCGCGCCTATCTTAATTAAATTTTGGCAACTTTAAGAGGTTTTCTGTCTTTTATTCATGTTTTGGTAAATAACGTGGTTTAATTAAGTTTGCATTCTGGTGCTCAAATCTGAGAAATGCACCTAAAGCCAATCGGGAGGATTAGAATGTATGCATCATTGAGTTGGATGTGGAGACGTCATAAGTGCTGGATGACCTGAGAGAAAACGTGGCTGATCAAGAGTGTGGGGCAGTGTAGATATGATTGTGAATTTGCTCGAGGCAGACTGTGGATATGAAATAGTCGATAGTAAGGAGACAAGGCGCGCAAAACATCTATGTTTGTTATGTGTTAAAGGTGTTTCCGGACTTTGAACATGTACGAACACTGCAACATGTAAACGCGTATATTGGACGTTCATTTCGAAGAAGATACATTTTAGGTATAGAGATTTATGTTTTTACACAGGGAAAAACGATGGAGCTCCAAGTTTTTTGAATGAATTTAGATGGTATAGCATGCATTTTCGATATCAGCGAAGGAATAAAAATACAAAACGGACCACTAGGCAGAATTTACCGTCGAGTAAGTATAAGTCATAATAATGTCAACGAATTATCTACTGTCGATATCAAAAAAGAATACACTTTGTCGAAAAAGGTCATTTATATAGTTTTACTATATACTTTCCTTTACAATCCATCAATTTTCAACTATGCAAACATAGAAATATATTCTTCATTAGAAATCTGTAAACTTATGCGCATGTGGGACTTCTATAGAAAGACACAATCCGTAGCTGCTCACACTTGCGTGAAAGGGGATAAATAATAGCCTCGAACACCTCCAAGTACACATAGGCCACTATAGAGAGGGCCGATTTAACAACATGAGTCTTGCGCGCAGACGTTGACATTGCTGTAATTTCATTACTGAATAGAAACCTGATCGTTCGCAGCTAATACTTATAATAGAAGTGGTTTGTGACTTAGTAGTGGCTGTTCTATGTGTGTTACCTCATAGGTTCACACTGATTAATGGCTTTTGCCTTTAGAGGAATGCGATTGATGTGATTTCGTGATCATGACGCGTAAAAATCTATATACCCGCACGGTCTCCGCAGGAAAAAAAAAACAACAGCTTATTTTTTTTTATGATAAAACTGAGGGTCCACCAAACCTAACCCGATGCTCAAAACGCGTTTCAGTCTAGAAGTCATGTCTCGCATTTAAACGTGATGCAAACAAAAATTCATTAGGACTTTTTATAAAAAAGTAAAGGTTCAGAGAGAGTGATGGGGAAGTAACCATTTAAAATAGGGTATTATGGGGATATGAGGGTGATGAGCCTATTGGAATCCTGATTGATACGGAGAGTGGACGTGTATGAACTCATACTCGGATCATGAAATAAGTAATGTAGGATGGATCATGAGATGTGTTAAGTTGAATAAAAGGATCATGTATAATAAGTGATCATTGAGGAAAATCATTACATGACATGTCATTGGTAATTAAATGGAAAGTTAAGAGGACTGTATCTATAAGATTAGTGTGAGGTGGTCTGTAAAGTTATCTCGTACTAAGTTAAGTAAGATGGAGTCTCTTCATTAAAACTGCAAGGTGTTGCTTTGCCATTATAGGGTAAAAATAGTATAACAATTGGCGCAATGTTTTGTAGTTTGTTTGTAAACTTGAAACCAGTTAGTTGGGTCATGAGTAGATGTTGCCCCACTGAGGGAAAGTATTCTAATCATTGTCCAGTATAGTGTAAGGTTCGTAATCCTAACGCTGGTATTTTATTTGAAGTGGGTAAAAAGTTGGTCTCTAAGTTGCACAACTCTGGACTCCAATATGTACAAGTGCAGTATTTCGCTAAATATCTTAGTTAACTAAATTTGTCATACATTGTGGTAATGTTGGGTCATTGGTTGTCTCAATCTAATCAATCAAGGAAGAAAATGGGCCATCGTACCGCATCAAGATTGCTAAGGATTTCAAGTGGATGCAAAAAAGGTGAAGATGTGCAGAATTGGTGTCTTTCATGTTTTAGCCGCGGCTATCAATCATCAGAAAATCGAAATGCTCTCATGCTCAAGATTTTGTGTATCCTGGGAATTCAATTCGCATAGAATGCGAATGAAAATAGCCGATAGTTACCCAACTGTTCAAGTTAGGTCTTATGCTTCTCACGCATTCTGAATAGACAGTTCATTATTTTACACATGAAGTATGTTTAGAGGGGTACTGGTTGTCGATTCATTATCTGAATGTGGTATCTTGAATGAAGGTAGTGCTTGAAGCGTGTCTCGTTAACGAATTGTCTTGCAAGACATTAATGTGACTTTTCTACGGGCCTATAATCTCATAGATCGTGAAAGGCTGGAGATTTATAGCGTAGTATCTTGCTGCTTCTTTAGGATTTTTAAGTTAGTTGCGTGCTGAAAGGTGTACGGATTATGCCTTTGGCCGGTTTAATCACGAAAAACGTAAGCACCTAAGATAGGTAACGTTGTTTGTTGCAATTGGATCTCGAACTGACCATATTATGGCCTTTCTAACCGTTTTCGTTCCACAATGGGATTACGGGGGAATTTGGTGGGTGTCAATTTTACGTGAACACATACAATTACTGGATGTAGGACTCCATTGAAGTGTTTGCATAAGTTGAAGCACATGCCGTTCAGGACAAGCGGTCGGTTTGAGGATATAAAGGGACCAAATCGCGATGGTATCAGGTAGCTTTCAAAAATGGGCTCAGGTGTTGAAAAGAATTTATGTTGAATAATATTGATTAAGTGCTCTATGGAAACAGGCCGAAAGGGGGGGGGACCAAAACGATTTTTGTTAGCAGAACCGATTTTACCTAACAAACGTGGGACCAAAAACTGAGGTGGGCAGTAGAAAATGTTTTGGCATGAAATCTATGAGTAGAGAAGATTTATTAGGCAAGCCGACGTACGAACTCTGGCGATCTGGGGTGGAATGTGAGAGTGGGTTTTGGACTAGACGAAGTGTCAAGAAATTTTAGATTACCAGTTGGAAAAAAAAACGAATGATGTCTGTCGAATGGGCTTGAGGTCAGACCATTGTTTTCCGAACGGACATGTTGGCACCTGGAAAAGAATGGATATGTTCTGGATATTAAGTGCTCAAGTAGATGAAAATTTAGAAGAAGGTGGCTTGGAGCAAAAGCTCAGATTGTGGGAGCGGTTGTATGTTGTATAATAAGAGTATCTAGGGAAAGAGTTTTAGTATAGGACCTGAAAAAATGTGTTCGTCCCAGGAGATGTTGTCGGAGATAGGACAGATATCATCAATTATAAGTTATGAATATATTCGAGAAATCTATCGAGAAATAAGTGTTACGCATTTCATGCGCACAATTCAAAGTGGCGGGCGCGCATTAGAACTAGCACCAAAAACACACATTGAAAAGATTCCACTCATAAAAGAAAGGACCTCGAGGTGTAAGAGGAAGGGCCGATAAGAGGTTTTGGATCTTTCTGTTAAAGGCAACTTGGGAAGAAGAGAGGAGACTAGCCATTTAGACAAGTCAAAACTTACTAAATAGAATGTGGCGAGTTAGGAAAGTTAAGGAAAAGTAGATGCTTCTGATGATGTATTGGCTTAGTGTTCCATGCATACGGATACGGTGTTGTAGTTAAAGCTTTCTAAAAGTCCATACATAAATCTGATGACTTGTCCTTCTAGCAGTGGAATAGATAACCTAATTGGGAAAAGGTGAAATAAGGATGAGGTGACGGGAAGAGGGGAGAGATAAATGTTAAGGGGGCTTACCATCTTCACTCCAATTCTTTTTCCCACCTGTTTCCTGGAAATGCATAGGATGAATACTGGATATTGTTTGTGACACGAATAGAATGCATAGGATTCTTTAAGCGAGATGTCATTGAAAGAAATGATACAAGAGGGTTGTAAAGTGTGACCTGGTGTGTCTGTCAGAAATGGTTGATAAGATTCCAAAAGACAGTGAATTTGAATTCATGTTGGCACATAGAGAAGAATCTTGGAGAAAATTGAGGACATTTTTTCACGATTCGGTGTAGCAAATGAAGAGGAAAATACTGGAAAGAGGTGTAAAGAAAGGTTATGGGAAGGAAGGAGACTGTTCTTCTGAAATGACGAATAGATAGAGAAGCGAGTGATGATCTATACTAGACTCAATCAAACAGCTTTCAAACAGACCTTTTGCAGGTTTGTGTCAGAAAAGAGTGTGAAAGTTTGTTTGTAAACTTATTGATGTGGAATGTTTTGTTTTTTACCATTCACATCTACATTGTAGTCAACATCGGTTTTATTGTGGCAACCAAATTTTGAAAATGGGACCTCGTCCACGATATTAGCAAAACGATTTCTGGCTTTTCTGGGTACAAAAAACAAAGGCTTCAGTCACCAGGTTATGGCTAATAGTGCTCAGTCGTTGTGTGTTTGTTTCTGAAATTATTATGAGCTTTTGCTTTGGCTAGTTTCTGATGAGAAATCTTAACAGCTATTGACAAGGCTACTAATAATATTTTCTTGAGTTTAACCACATAATCATTGAGAAGAATGATTGAAACTCAGGAGATAACTCCGTATCCCGTGTGAGGTAGTGTGTTTGATTGGATGGACGATAGGTCACACGTGTGTTATAGCAACCCAAAGATGAGCTCAAAAAGTGCAAAGAACTGTGTATGTTTGTTTTGGGATTTCCGGTATGAGATATAACTCAGTTACAGCTGGGGAGTAATCTCTCAATCCCGAATAATCGGAATAAATTGTCTCAGTTCACCTTACCTGTGAGTAGTGTTTTAATGATGTCTAAAGTAAGTAACGTGTTGATATACTTTTCCATTTGACATGTGCTGTGATATTATTGAAACTGAGGGGAGGAGAATCTATCAATGTTGGAACCAACTTCATAAACATGATGACATTGAATTGGAAAAAAAACAAACTGTGTTCCACTATTCAGAGATACCAGTTTGTACTGGGTATAAACCCGAATCTGTTGGAAAATCAACGCATTCAATGAAACATAGCAGACGTCAGTGAGTAGCCGATATTCTTTCAGGAGGTATTTGCCTCAGGGCCACCTTGTATATGTTGCACATGTCAAACTCAATGAGGTTAAATATATGAGTGTATGGAGCTCCTCATGGCTCTGTTGCAAAGACGTTGGACAATGGATCCAGTTGATGATCCATAGCCAGTTTTAGGAAATGGACGGGAGTGAAAATATCAGGAGGTACTGAAATACCGGAGCCATGTGAATATGATCTTTTTATTTAGCCCACTTGGTTTGCAATGTACGGACTTGATTTGCACAAATAAAATTTGTGTCTCTTGGCCCACTCCAGGCCACTAAATATGAAGTATTAGATAGAAACCTACTATTATTTTGTTTACTTTCGCAAACCCTCCATGTGACACGCACAGTTTGATTCAGAAGAGGCGCATCCTGCCTCAGATTGTAATGTCTACATAAAACTGTTGTAGGGATGGGAACCATGAGATTTTGTTCGCTCGGGATGAGTGAGTTTAAATTCTCTAAAGTTACGGAAATATAGTATGTCAATTTCTTGAGGACTGGTGTACCATTGGGTGAGGCATTGTATACTACATCCCTCCATCATCATCATTTGATTTGACTTATCTTGAAAAAATTTTCCTTAAGTTGATGTCATCAGATTTTTTGGCAATCACCAAATGACCCTTTGCTGAATAAATGGAAGGTATGTTGTAGACATCATCAGCGTCCTCATTTGTGCCACACCACAAATATTTTCTTGATGTCTTGTTGCATGTGACTAGTGCTCTTGTGGTTACTGCATTGTGTAGAGCAGGCGCAGTTAATTATGTTGACATTGCCATTCTTCGCAATTTCGTGTTGGCAGAAACGCAATCCTTAATTCCATTGTTAATTTTCCAAAATTCCAAATCTACGTCACTGATGACTGTCTAGGGAAGCGAGTACACAGCTTGTAGTTTCACCTGAGAAAAATGGTTGGTGTGTCGAATGTTTTATTATAGCTGTTAGGGTAATACTTCTTACATAGTGACCTCCAAGAGTGTTACACTTTAGCTGTGTGATTCTCCGTATAAACATGATGGAATCAACTAGAGAGGAGCCACGCTCTCACATACAGTAGTTCATCCCGTGTCACGCACTAACTGAAAACAGTTAATGACTGTATTACCATAACTCCTTATATATAAGGTCAATGACGAAGAGCCTTCCATCATGCGATGCCATACACAGTGTGCAAAGGACACGAAAAGTTTCAATGCAAGACAAGGGAAATGACCACAGCTGAGCCTGGATACACTACATATGGTTGGAACAGAGTTCTGGCGCCCCCCCAATAACTGTAACATATTATTGTGAAACGTGTGTGGGGATGTTGTGTGATGTGTTGAGACAAATTCAGAACAAAAACAAGGCATTTGGGCTGTGAATTATTGTTATCATTTTTGATTCATTATCCTGTATTGTTATTCTGTACAGGGATACCAGAGTTTGCACGTTCCAACTTACGTGAACGAATAACCATTATTGTGTTTGGTAACATCTGTAGTGATTACATAAAGTTTATTGTTTTACCATAATAAGCTCTCTTGCCTCTGTTTGGGTATGTGTTTTTAGCTCCATGCCAAACATCTGTTTGAGTTAGGGGTAGTTAGTGTTGATATGATGGGTTTTCCTCATGGATATGTCCGGAGATTTCCTTTTGTTTTGAAGTTTATTTATTGTTAAAAAGTGATATAGTCCACGGTTATGATACAGGTGTTTTGCTCTCTGTTCCATCTAAAATTTCTGTCACCACTATTTAATCTGTGCTTATGTGAGTTAAAGTGGACATATTTTTGCTGAGCGCCACTGGCAAATACTCCTTTACATTGGAATTACTGGACTACTTTCCCGGGATGTGCTGTCATAAATTGCCGTCCTAGTGACTCAATTAGATTCCATGGATTCAGGCCCCTTCCTTTCATGCAAGTACCCAAAATACTTCGGAACTTATGGAGGGAAAACACACTTATCTACTCAACATAAGATCCAATAAGGTCGTTCAACGAGTGTTCGTTTTTGTCAATTCAATCCATCGGGTTAAAGCACACTTAATAGACGAGATGTATTCTGAAATATCCTTATTGGAATCTGGATGTATAAGTGTATTAATCAAGGCGGAGTGTCCATTCTCATTCTAACTGATATTTTCTCAACAGCAAAGCCTTGATTGCATCATAAGTTCTACGAATGCTGTCGAAATCCAATGGGTAAACCTACAGCTAACAAAGCATCTCCCGTGCCAATAATGACGTATCATGAGTGACAACCATGGGTGTTATATTTAAATTTGTGTTCTTCGCCACACTCAGTTTGGAATTATGTTTAAGGAAAACCGAGTATATCGTCTATGTTGTTTGATTTTTACTGTAATTTTGTGTTTAAATAAATTCAGCTTTAAAAGAGAGCAATATGCCCTTCTTGAGGAAACCTTGTGCAAAGACTTATCATTACCAATTTTGTATTTTAAATGTATTTGCTAATTTAATGTGTTTAGAGTCAAAGCTTATGTAGCCATCTTTTTCCGCTATGTTCATGTGTTGTGACTTGTTCTGGGTAGTTATTCTCTTTCTTGGTTCTTCTGGTTCTTGCTTCTTTTGTGTCTATGTCTTTTTGTGTCATTCCTTTTTTGTTCTCTTGTGCCTTTACTCTCACTTCTTTGTCTTTAGCCCAGACAATTGTTTCCGTGGCAAAATTCTGTTTAAGTGCGTGACCCTTTTTAAACCAAACTCTTTTTCTGAAGCTGTGGACCATAAATATGTTCTAAAGTTGACATGTTGTTGGTGAAACTTGTGTATTGTTGTAAACTATATTTAAGACCATTAGTTAGTACTATACTCGACTTTGTGATTCTTGCTGAGCACTGCCCGTCACACTTGTGCCCAATATTTAGTATTCTCAAGTTCACTCAAAATTAATTTATTATATCATCAAAAGAATAACATGGAGAATACAATACGATATAGGGACTGGAAAGTGGACATCAGTTGTAAGCAACAGACAAAAAAGAAAAAAATATTAAGGACGGAGGAAAAAAAAATAATATTTACAGCTTCCTAAATGACATTAGCACAACGTAGACAATAAATATACGTAAATCAAATATAAATGATAGAAAGGTTAGACTACAAAAATACAAAGACAATAATTGATAAGCTATAAAAAACAATAAGAAAACATTCATAACAACCACGTACACTTACAATGAAAATAACAGCGCATTCTAAAAACATCTGGAGGAATGTAATGAATGTAGTATAGCACGCATAAACATGCATTTGTTCCTATTTTTAAGCTGATGTGCTCCACGAGAAGATCGCTACGTTCAGACCTCTATAGCAACTTGATTTATTGGCTCAGGACCTGTCAGCGAAGAGGCTCCCATAAAAATCAAGGTCCCTACCCAACAGAAATCCGCTTTCATACAAGTAGAATAGACACGCTAGAGCACATAAATGGTAGTATGAGCATGACTGCTACCAAATCGTAAATGAGCCTTTAGAACCTCAAGAAAAATATACATAGCATGCACATATGCTTGCAAAATATACTGTCCTCTCAGAAAACGCCTCGTGTAAGTACGGTATCGCAGTAGTGCTACAACTACTAGCAAAATAAAGAGACAGTAGGTAACGCTTGCATCGCAAAGATGAGGTCTTCAGTGAGCATATCTTGCCGTTTCGCCATTTACCACACTGCCGGTTGCTTGGGAACCGAAGCACTTGATCGACAGGGGGGAAAGACACCTCTGCTTGATGATCAGATTGCATCCTGTTGTGTATCGCTCTGTAAAATACAGAGTTTTTCCTATCAGAGAACGAGTTGGCTGGTGTTACAATCTTCCGCTGATTACACTTGACATAAATTCTGCCGTCTGCCTCAAAAAAGACGACGTTCGGACCGTTACATTGAGCTGGAGACTGCCGTTATAAATAATGTTTTTTAGTGTAGATATTCTTATTAAAAAACCTCGTAGGCGGATGGAAAAAGTTCTTTTGCTGGCTTGCTCATGGACCCGAGATTCAGGCTGACATCAAGACGATCCGAACTCTACGAGGCTAAGAAACCGGTGCGCAGAGGATGAACTGTCGCGCGTTAAAAAGAGTATGGTGTTGGCCGTAAGCGTACTTTCAGTCCACACCCTTTTTATAATAATAAGTAGATCGTCCGGCTAGTGTGCTTTATGTATAGACACCTCTCCACGCATACTTTCCACAGAAATGTTTAAAAGGGTGGTTTTTCAGGACTTGAACATACGTAAACATGAACCATGTAAAACGCGAATAATGGCGTTCACTTTCGAAATAAGTTCAGTTAGTATATAGAATTTATTTTACACAGGACAAACGAGTGAGCTCCAAGATTTTAGATGAATAATGGTGGCATGCATTTTATATCAGCATGGAAGTAAAAATACAACGACCGGTAGGCAGAATTACCTCAGTAAAATTTCATAATGTCCTCGAAATTTATCGCACTTCATATCAATCTACTCTGTCGAAAAAAAGTACGTCATTTATATTGGCACATCATAGAAATATGATTCTTCATAGAAATCATGGTAACTTATGCTGTGGACACTGTTCGACGGAGAACACAATCCGAAGCTGTGCAACACTTGCAGGTACCAGGTGTGAATCACCATCCAAGGTACACAGGCCAATAGAGGGGCGTTACCAAGTCTACCGCTGACGTTGGCATTCCTAATTTTTACTGAAAAATGACGTCAATAATATTATAATAGTGAGTGGATTTACGTAGTAGTGCGTACTATGTGTTATACACTCTTCGGTTCTCTATCAATGCCTTCTCCTTAGAGATGTGAAGACTGAGTGTGGTACGAACATAGAGCGTAACATTGATGTTGTCTGTTGTATATTATTTTATTTAGAGCTTGGGAGATTAAATTGTAAGTAGCTTTCGGTTTGTTGCTCGGGGGCAGCAGTTAATAGTGTCATATGTAATAATTATCCATGTAGTTATGTATATTATAGTGTCTAAAGCAAGATTTAGTGGTGATGGTTCTGAGGTGGTTCTTTGAGGGTGTCTTTAGTGGTGTTTGTTGTTTAGCAGCATTTTAGTTCTGTATCTAGTCATAAGGTCTAGTATACATGGCTTGATGCCTTGGACAATTTTATGATTATGTAGTGAAATTTTTTCGTTTTGTTGTGATTGGATCTTGGTAAGCGGTAAACGTATTTATTTGGGAGAACTTCATCCACAGGACAACTATAATGATGCTCATAACGTGTTGTTCTGAAATTTCAGAGATTTGATTTTATTTGCGCCGAGTCCAGTTTTTGTCTGGGATTGTTATCGCTTTCCGGTGATTTGTGTTAGTGGTTTAGTTGGGTACGGTGGAGAGCTTACATTGGTGATTCTTGACATCCCGCTAGGGGCGGAGAGATTAGAACACTGTGTACCCGTATAAAACGATTTGAGTGCTCAATCCCTTGACCGCAGATGATCATGGCAGAACCACCCGCCGTCTGCCAACCAAGCTCTACGTAACGCACAGCGCTAAAACATCTACATGTATCGCTGGGCAAATTTACAGAACTTGATCTATGCACTAGAGATATCTCAGAAATCGGAGACATTTCAAAGTAGAAGCGTCTTAAGACATGGTTACTGTCTGGCTGACGATCTTTTTCGCCATAATCATAGAATGAGATACGTATGTTAAAAAAACTTTACAATAGTGTGGCTAGTGATAGTTAGATATTTGTGTTTTTGATCTGTTGCTTTGTGCACGATAAATGTAGAATACTTTACAATGTAAGTTGTGCTAAATGATTTTTGTTTGTTTTGTTCATGATTGTCCGATGTTTGTTTTAATGTGCTTTCCAAAGGTGTGATCGTGCTATCTGTATATCCATTTTATGTTTATTCTTTTCTGGTAAGGTGATGTTATTCTTTTATTAAAATACTAGTCTTGCAAAACAAGCGAATATCTGATTATAATAATGAAAAAAAATATATTGAGCCAGAGCCTTTTGGCTATTGTTTCATATACTCTGTATTGGATACCCATCGGAGATACTCTAGAAGTGTCTAGCATGTCCATATGTATACGATAGCTCACTCTATTGGAAACCCCATAATGCATTTCACTAATCAGAAAAAAATGTAGCAGAAATATAAGACGGAGAGAGATATCTAGTCATAAAAGATGAAAACCCGGATGATTTTAAATTAAACATATGTTGTCAAAAAAGCAAAGCGATATAGCTAAAACTGCTAAAGTGACACAGAAACTCACATCTAATTGGGAAAAGAGGGACATTATGTCTCCCCAGTGCTAGAAAACCTAATTATCATTACTCACACTTAGTGATTGTATATTCTGAGACTGCAAAAGGTGACAGATTTGCAGATTATTCTGAGTTTTTTAAAATGTGCTGGAATCATCGACACTGTATAAGATATTTGGTGAGATACCACTTTTCGACAGCCTAGACCACTGACTGTTGCGAAGAAAATCAACAGAGAAAACAGGTCTATAAGATAATAATGTAGAGATGTAGTTTGATGAAGTGACAGACCTGACGAAGCCCATAAAAGAGCGTGAGCTATAGGACATAGATAAATCTTGACTACTATAATAGTTCTGATAAGAGAGCTAGAGACTCACTTGAGTTTGAGAGGAGATAGTTAATTCACTGTAAATTTGGGACTACGAGCTTAAGTTTTAGATATATTCTGGTCCACGCCTAGAGGATAGAACTGAAAAATAAAAAAGTGGTGTAAGATAGTTCAAGTGTAGAAATATAGAATAGAAAATAGATAAGAATTCGGGATGAATTGTATTAGAAGTCCGTCACTGGATTGAGACGATGCACTTTGAGGTCACAAGACTATCTATCTATTACGACATGTAAAAATTTGTTGTCAGGACAATTCTACTCTCGTAGACATAAAAACATATAAACGATTTTAACCCACTCACATACATAAAACACAACGTTAAGTGCATATCGACACAACAAAGACCAACAGAAACGTGAAAAACTATGAAGTAAATGGAGTATGGTTATGGGCTGAGTGCGCGACCTCATAACACAAATTAAATTAAGTTTTTTGTTAGTTTATTATCACATAAAATAACGTGTACCCATCAATTTTTTTCCACCCATACCCCCATATATGAATAAAATATAAGTATATTATATTTAAAAATTTAATATTTTATATAATATATATAATGAGATATATATGATGAAGAGAAGTGGAATGACTTAGAATCCAAAATTAATAAATGGACATGCGCCAAAAAATGCCAGGTACGTTAGCTCCGTTATAAGATTGACGACCACTTGGCCACCCACTATGGACACCTGGTTATTAAAGTGCAAAGAACTGTAGGTGTCTCAATCCTTTGATTTAGGATTGTTGCTGTGAATCAAGGAGCACAGTTATGACATGGATGATCAGTGTAGAACAGTTCAAACAAGGAGCACCATTTATACCAATACACAATGGCAAAAAACTCTATGACGTGGTAGAGTCATAGGGTGAGGAGTAACTTCGCTAGATATCCGCGATTAGTGATTTCCATTTATTGCTCTCCGCCAGCAAATCAGTCATGATATTTATGTTCCTAATTCACCAGATATCGTTAACGATGCAGCATTCAAAAACTCATATTTCTAGCTGTGACCTAGTCAAGTAGATTCAATACTCTAATAGTTGTATTGTAAAAACAGATAGCTTTGTATATTCGATATATCGTAAAAGGTTTCTGGGTTCACATGAAGCTGTATAAAATAATATATATATTAACTTCTGCAACAGTGTCCGCTGCCAGATCATCAAACAATGTTTCATTTAGACAAATAATAAATGCTCCCTTCCTGATGTAGCAGATCAGAGAAACGCTATACAATAAGTCGCTTTACTGTCTGCCACGCTGAATAGCTACATGGGAGATACAGGTCAAACGTACCTTTATAACCCTTATCCTAAGTTCTAACCATCGACTTGGAAGTGATCTCTGCGATAAAGTGCGAATCTGGAACACAGAAATTGTCTTGTTGGTCTATAGAGGGACCATAATAAAAATATATAACTTGTTCAGAGGTAAGAAAAGATACCGGTTGCAGCGAAAATCCTATTAGTCTCAAAAATGTTTACCTTGCTCCTCTAGAGTTGAATCAGATACAGAGGACTGAGCAAGGAGCACGGGAACATAATCAAATGGAACGAAATACTTAAAGATGATAACTCCAAATCACAGTTCAGATACAAGAAGGAATATACCTTTTTCGGTAATCATACCACGAAACATTATGCATCCAGAGCAAGCAGCTTGAAATACATACTGGGAAATAGTCTTGTTAGCTAACTAACTCACAACAAAAGACAAACGAATTTACCCTCAGAATTAACACGAAGCAGTTGCGTACCGCTCAGCTACTCAGAACCATTTTCTCAAACTCCCCTCCAAGCTGGGCGGAACACACACCAAACGAACTGTAACCTGGTTTTTGACATGCGCTCAAGAACATAACCAATATATCTGGTCGCCGAACACCCTCTCATAAGACGATTCTAAGACATAGTCGATGATATAAAAAGTTCTTACATCCATGAGATAGCAACGCCTTTTCACATACTCGTCATGAAACAGTGAAGCGTTATAAGGACGGTTTTCAATAAGTGAAGTCATTATACAAATACAGTTGACTCGATACTACTCATACGAAATAATGGATATGGTCACGCTTCGTCGTCAAGAAATTATAGACCCGAACGTGTCTCTATACAAGCACGAGGGAATACTACCTAAACAAAATTGTAGTCTCATAATAGACTCGGCAACACATTATGTTCCTTATGACATGTATAAAAAAAAAAGATAAGAAATACAGAATTTCAGTCAAAAAAAAAATGAATAATAACTAGAAAAAATGATCATAACAAAGGACTTGGAGTGAAGTAAGAACTTTATTTGTGCGTTACTCATTATCCGCACCTTCTCCCTGAAGAAAAAAAAACAAACATATGAATATCAAGTTGTTTTTTTTTAGACTCGGAGCCGAAAATATCTAGGCTCCCTAACGACAGTATGATGCGGCGGTTATCATATACCTAGTAACGAATCACTAGAGAACTCAATATACACCGCATTTGGAGCGAAAACTATGAGATCATTAATCTCAGGTCCTCAGAAGAAAAAATTTAATCTAAGATATTCGCCGTATAATATTCATAAGAGAAGGTGCCAATCCAACACACGGCACTATATTAATGGCAACATCATAATGTAAAAGTACAAATTTTCTCTCACATTACCATATATATGAAATTAAATATCATCATTATGAATTATAAGATCACTCATTGTTGATAAAGTAGGGGTGTCAATTTATAAATATACCGCCACAACATTACATTTAGATCATATAAAGACAGAATGCATCAGTACATTAAATAACTATCAATATATGTGTATTCTTTCGATTGAGATACTTTTAACATATACATTTACAAATTTATCACTATTCGGTCACCATCACCCCCCCGGTAAATAAATAAATAGAAATAGGAAGGAGAAAAACTACCAAAAACACAAGGAATACAAAAAAAGATCCAAGAACAACCAAAGAAGGAAAAAAAGACCCGCCTAACCCAGAAGACCACAAATAAACAAACATAACTAATAAAAACAAAATAAAAAACAACCCCCCAGGACCACCCCAACCACCACCCCACCCCCCCAAACACAGGGAAAAAAATGGACCCAAACACCTACAGCAACACAACAAAACACACAGCAAAAAAAAGAAAAAAAAAACACACACACCCCACCAAAGCACAATGGGTGAACTGAGCATATATGGGTTACTTTGGAAACACCAATTTTCGCACACAAAACAAAGGCCTTATATTTTTTTTCAAAAAAAAGAAGCCCAATCTCAGGCCGACGACTTCGATTGATGCGCATACAACTTTATTAGCCTCTATGGACATTAATCTAGTTCGTCAATGAAAAATATTAATTTGTGAAGGCTCCCATCATTTGTGCAAATCACACTCGACGCAAAATCATAAAGAGACAACTTGTTTAATCATACTGTACATACTAATGTTTGCAAATATATTTCAGATCGATAGCCCTGTGATACTTTTGGCTCAAGTATCATTAGTTTTCACTATCTAAGAATTCTGAAGTATTGCATTGGGTTTATATTTTTTTTTTAGGATGGTATAATATCGCTTGTAAACTATAACTGAGCTACGTTCATCAAATACTTTGCAAAATACT
This sequence comes from Oreohelix idahoensis, assembly GCA_024509875.1. NCBI lineage: Eukaryota > Metazoa > Mollusca > Gastropoda > Stylommatophora > Oreohelicidae > Oreohelix > Oreohelix idahoensis. The sequence goes on along the minus strand of JAMPIV010019532.1, from coordinate 34,236 downwards.
ACGTCCAATCATGTCATTAGCTAATTGTTTGGGGACCTGTATGATCAGCGAATTGCTGTTTTTTCTGACTTAAAGAACCATAGAGTGGTATCGCGCATCAGTGGGCAATCTTGGGACAAAATCTTCATGCCTCATCTTCCTCTATCCGTATGCTCATGATGGCTCGCTTTTTGTTCTGCTTTACCTCTTTTCAAGGACCTGCTATGGTTGTCATGTTTGTAGTCCACTTCTATAGGCTTCTTCTGAAACTTCTTGATGACCGTTGACGTTCTTCGAGAGGTGATGTCCACTATTTATGGTTAGTTTTCAACAATCGAAGTGTTCTAATATAATACGTGTTACTATGCTTGTGAAAGCTTCATATTTAGACGCCATACCTATGTATCCAATAACTTAAGGGACTGCTTTATAAACTCCACACACCACAATAGCTGCCATATTTTTTACTTTACACTATGCTCAGTTTATTATTGTAATTTGTCTAGAGTTGTATTCTATGACGACACTATTTACCATCAGCTGGCATTTCATTGTCATCGGAATTATATTCCTGAAAACATTAGCTGCATACCGACCTCTTTGCATTTTTTTCAGCTTGATGCGGGTAATTAATAAAAACAAAAAGTGATGTTAATCTCTCAATAGTATTTGAGCGTGGCGTCAGGTGACTAGACTGTTAAGACAGATTGTTAATATTATGTAGTCGAAACGTAGTTTTAACCCACAGTTGTAAATAATGATATGCTAACTGAGGTCCAGACGTTGCCGTTATCATCACCTCATGACTGCAGCTGTCTATAATAATACTTCTGATCCAGAATTCTCACTCGAACCTTCGAGCCTTTGATGTATACAGTTCACGGCTCGCTCGAACGTTCAGCCGGCTAAAACAGTGATGTTTCCAAAACTTATGATCATGAGTTTATCTTTACGTGACAATAGTTCAGCCTACTTAGGTGAAAGACTATAAAAGACGAGCTATGGATCTAGCCTATAGCTTTCATCTTATACATGGAATGTCAACTTACGACAGGCTTTTATCTAGAAGTATTTGTGAGGAGAGCATTAGATAAATGCTTGGCAGATCCTGTGAGTTATTTCATATCCCCCCCCCCCATACCCAAACCCAGCGGTCCGTTAGGGACTCATGATGGCCACTTGTAATTAGTTTATCAACTCAGTGCACAATGGGTGTTATTAGATTATGTGTTAATTATACCAGAGCATGAAGGCATGGATGTTGAGCAAGAATATTAACTTACTGAATTGCCTTAAAAGCCCCCCCAGTGAACTTTATGCCGAGCTGTACTTAAGTATTATTGTTATCAACCAACCCAGGATGGTACAAAAAGAAAATATTTACACTGTACCTCCTAATCAACCAGCTATGGAAGACTTTTATAACGACCTGGACCCCATAACTACATCAATTATGTATCGCCAGAGGAGAGTATTTTTTAAGTAATTACTTTACACTGATATAATCAAGCCAGGAACGTTCATGCATGGGCAATTATTTATAGTATGTACTTATCGCTGTTTTCAGAGGAGCGTTAAATGTACCCACGTATTTCTCTCGTAATTAAAGCAGGAACTTTATATGGGGGGGGGGGTTGGGCGGGGTGGAGGCCCCGTTATTTATATGTTATTGTATCGCACAGAGGAATGGTAAAAGAATATTCTTTTAGCGCCACTTTCTTGAAAAAGCCTCGGCCCCCCTTTCTATGTCACCACCCCCATATCATGCCTTGGAGCCTATAATTTATAAAAAATCCATTTATAAAAATATAATATACCCAAACATAATTCTAAAAAAACATAAGTCATAATTAACTCAACTATAAAACTTAAAATTATCAAAAATCTCAAAACACAACTCCAAACTTCTAATTTTTAATAAACCAACATACTAACAATTAACCTCCTCTGTGTGATGTTGTGTCTATGATCTGTGTGTTAGTGTAATCATATTAATTTGTAACAATCTAAATGTGTGTGTGAAAGTCTAAACTGTGTGTTCCACCTCCAATCACAAAAATGTGTGCAATTTCTCAATTTGTTTGTGTTGTTTTTTTTATTTTTTTTTTGTTATTTTTTTTTTTTTTTTTTTTTTTTTGTTTTTTCTTTTTTATGTTTATCCATTATTTACATTTATTACACAATGTCATTGTATATGAATACCCTTTTTAATTCTGTGAATCAATAACAACATAAATTTATATATCATACAACTATCTACATAGTATACTAATATGTCTCCGTGACATCCCTGTTAACTAATAATTCGTCACCTCGACACTAAAAATACCACATCATCCTAATACAAAATATTTTACCGTGATTTGTGCTATGTTTTTCTTCTATTTTCCTTTTTAAACATTGTGTGTCCATCATGAAAAAGTTGTGTTTGTTCTGTTCATCTGTGTGTTAATACTGACTATTTAAATGTGGTACTAGACCTGTGTTGGGATTGTGTGTTTGTGCTAATGGTCCGTTATTGTGTGGTGAAAATAGGCGTTGGTGTAATGTGGTGGGTCGTGCATTGTTCCCGGTAGAATGTGTGGCTCATAGTATGTGAGAAAGTTTTTATGCTTTCCTCATCGCAATAGTCCGGACAAAATAGTCGACATCAGAGATTTTGTGAGACGCAGATAAGAGCACTCCCATATGGAAATCTTCCAGCAATAAAGAAGTCGTGGTTTGTCCAGTCTTGGAAGGAGTAGAGCGAGGAGGCTTTGTGCACTGGACAAAGTTGTACGGTAGACAATCTATTCTTATTTGCAAAGTGACACTATGCCGTTTCGTTGATCAAATTCGGAAGAAGGACGTGTAGGATTGCTATATTATGGCAATGCCAGCCTGTGCTGATGATCTTGTTTGTCTAAGTAGCGATGAGTGTAGTGTATGTGATTGGAGTCTCATCTGCTAGTTGTGATTTATCGGCAGTATAAGGTGTTAATTAAATGGCGGATTGCATGAGAAGTAAAAGACATAAGAGCCGCGGCGGTGTCGTGCGCCTTAAAAGACAAGTGCGGAGAGGGGAAGGGGAGTGAGAAACCACTGTATGTTATAATTGGGGGACCTCTCTATTGCAAAGGGGTGTGTGTAGAGACCTAGGGAGCGGGTTTGTGTGAAGACCCTGTCCCATCTTGAGGATGATCCTCAGTTATCTTACAAGTAAGGTTTTCAGGTAGTCCTATGTAAACGTTATCCGACGGTGAGAATATTTAAACCCATTAGACAATATCTATATGGTGTTTTTTGTTGATGACAGATACTGCTGAAAGAGAGAGGACCATTTTTATATGGTTTAGCATATTAGACATTACAGAAGTGAGAGGACCAATAGTGTCTGATATAAGGTCAAACCCTAGTTGCCATGGTCTGACAATATGTTTTTCCTGGGTAAATACCCAAGCGGAGAAAATATCAGCCGCAAAGAGGCTGTCTGCGATGAAATCATCATTTGAGATCTCTCTTGTCGATTGTATTGGCTCTCTGGCGCGTACGTTGTGCATCATATCGACACATGTGTGTTATAATAAATTTGTGTGGACCTCTAGGCATACTTTAATTCTAATTTGTTTTTGTTTTTTCAAAAAAATAAGGAACCCTGTGTGTATTTAGGAACAAAAAACTATGAAGCATTTTTTGGAAAAGGGCGATGTAAGCGAATAGGATGTCAGCAGCTTTGATAGTGTCGCGTATGTCGAACGGTCTTTTAGATTGTGATCCTTTGTGTGATAAATACTTTGTCTGATAGGCGACGTAGTGAATTTCGTATGTCCGTTGCTCACGCAATATGGCCAAAGTGAATGAGCCGCTGTGCTTTGCCGCAAGAATTAAACTGTGTTCGACTTGCTAGTACGGGGGGAAAAAACCCATACAATTGTCCATGCAAAACTATTAGACGAAGTCATGATGAGCTACTGTTTGCGTGATGATGATTTCGCAATCTCATTCTCTTAGGCACAGAGTATGTGTTGTGTAATGAGGTGTGGACGTAGTGACAGAGTGTCTTTTGTTACCAGATATACGTAGCAAGAGTACGCCGGGGTCTTCATAGAAATCAGAGGATTTTGACTAGTGTTATTGCTGATGTTAGGGTCATCCTTTTTTGCTAGGAATGAAGAATTTTTGTAAAGAAGGGAGGTCTTCTTCTTGCTCTATTTGGATAAATGAGTCACGCTGTTAATAGGTAAGGGACTATCTAGGTCAATTTTACTTCAATCATTTGTAGTTAATTGAAGTTTGAGGGTGGGGGGGGGAATCCTAGGAGACGTTGTGCCTTGTGACCACCGGCATTGGTAGCTTCATATATTTGTTTGCTCCTCCAAACAGCAATTTAGCGGTGTGGGGGGTTGGTAACATTCCCTAAGGACTCGGTGAATACGACCAAATTAATAAGGTCCGCACAACGCAGGCGCGCGTGCGAAGCTATGTACGACAGCAGATGGCCCTCTCCCGTGAAAAAAGAAAGGGAGTCGCCTACTGTGTATTTTTCTCGCTCGCAGTTAGGACTTATCTATTTTCTAACGTCGCATACCAGAATGTGACACATTTGATGACGTTCCTGTTAGGCACAGTGATGGATCTACAACTGAAAGAGATTGCCTAAAACGTACGCACGAATCAGTAGTACTAATCAGAATCAAAACATCATCGCTGAGTAACTGCGAAGACTATGGATTATTTCCATCGCCTCCTTAGATGTATTATACAGAGAAGACCTCTCTCCATCATGTGGGCAACATTAGGCAGGAAGAGGCGGGCCAAGGATGACCCACTAAGCTAGAAGAAACGCTTACTAACGGTTTTCGGATATCAAAAATAAAGTACTGCATTGGATTTACATTTATTAGCCTACAATAATCAATACGATGATTCATCCGATAGCATTATGGACCAAAATTAATAAATCAACCCATATTATAATGTACCCATATTCTAACATATCCCCCTCTAAATAATAATTGAACAGAAACACCAACCTACCCACATCCCCCACCACCCTCCCCCCCCCCCCCACCCCCCCGACCAACGCTCACTGCCCCATCCCGCGGTAGTACCTCGCGTGTCTTCTGCCCCACTCGCACATCCCATTCCCATCATCACACATGGTTATCCCGCTCGCTTCCCGCGACGCTAGCACACACTGTCTATTTGGTACCGATCCCCTCTGATGCAATCATTGAGGAGACCGCTGTCGTTGAGTCACTAGCTCCTGTCGATTCTTCGTTTGTGAAAGAGGGGTTCTGTCTGTTGATATTTTTTCCCTTTTTTTCTCTTATCGTCGCTTGCGGGAGTCGTTACCGCCCGTCCATTATTGCCTTCCTGCAATAATTATTCATTAAAGTCCCCTACATGTACATATTTTATCCTGGTTTGAGTTTCCAGAATTCCATAACTGTCATTTACTATCAGCTAATTGTTTTTGAGAAACCTCTATTAGTTGGTTATTGAGGTCTCTGCAATAAAAGATATTTTCCTCTTTACCGATTACCTGATTTGCTATGAAAATTTTCTGCTAAGTTAACCGTGAGTTAGAATAACGTGTAGTTATTAGCGTTGTCTCCAGCTTCTGGGAAAGGTAGAATCACCTGGAATTGATCATTATGGTTCTGGGGCATAAGTTTTTACGCTGTATCTTTTTATTGAAATTTTTCTGGCTTTACCTGAAAATTTAGCATAAAATATGGGCCATAGGTGCTGCCGAAGCAGACTGGCAGACCTTCTTTCACTCTTAGAGTTACTAATAATGGTTATGTGGGTTACACGCGATGCGCAGTAAGTAACACATACTGGCCTACAGTGAAAATTCTTACATTTCTTTTATGTTTTTAAGTGCCTGTTACGCTGCTCAATGAAAGAAAAGATAGAAAAGCTTCGCATTAACAGAAGGACACTACACCTGTATCTCTAAGTAGTAAATCCATAAGTAGCTTTCAAATGTATTTTCTGGTCTGTGTAGACAACTGTCGAAATCCTCATCGTTTATAAAAGGTAAGACGGATGTCATTGAGATGAATGTTCAGAGGAATGTGTGTGTGACTCCAGTTTGTTTCTGTGTGTCTGGGGGGGTAACCCATGTGTTTTTTAAATTTGTGAAGACGAATATGCACGTCCAGACGTTGGAAAGAGAGGTACTAGGTGAACTTCTGGGGGTGTTTGAACAAATGGCCGCCCTGACAAAACAGGCACATCTACCATACCCAATAAAGTCAAAGCATCACCTCTAAGTATCTTGGACAGATGATAAACATATAATGTTTTATCTATATTATGCACCTTACATGCACTTTCAAATCTATCTATATAAAATGTTATATCATCAATTGAGGGATTAAATGCTGGTAGATTACGCTTGAAATCCTTAGCATTAGTCTTATCTGACACCTTATTTGCATCATTAGCATTACCAGTGTTCAATAACTTTAACTTCTCCAACTCTAAAGCTAAGAGTTTTTCTTCATGCTCCATTTTTGCTTTTCTCTCATCAGACTCTCTTTGTAACCTTCTTTCTTCAGCCTCAGCCTGTAACTTTCTTTCTTCAGCCTCAGCCTGTAACTTTCTTTCTTCAGCCTCAGCCTGTAACTTTCTTTCTTCAGCCTCAGCCTGTAACTTTCTTTCTTCAGCTTCAGCCTGTTTTTCAAGTCTTTTTTTTTCAGCTTCTTTTTCAAGTCTTTTATTTTCTTTTTCCATTTCCATTTGGAATCTTTTTTCATCCACCTGCATCTGCAGTTTCTTTTGTTCTATTTCAGCATCTATTTTCTTTTGTTCTGTTTCTATTTTTTTTTTCTTCCAACTTTAATGCCTTATCATATTGAGTAGTTGCATATTCTTCCAACTTATCACCTGTCTTCCCAAGGGCTTTACCCTGCTCAATAAAGTACTCCAATGTAGACATGATGTCTAAAATGTGAGTACAGAACCTGAAATAATTAATTATCTTATTTCAACCTTAATAGTAACAAGACTTAATAAAGTGCTTGTATAATCACTATGTTTACCCCAATCTATGTGGGAAACAAGACTTGACACCAACTTGTATTATCAAATGTATAATAATATCACAAGTCATTTCTTAATCATCAGTGCACTACACAAATCAGTGCATAACCATCAGTTATTTATCATAACTGCACTACAATAGTGCATAAGCCAAAAACCACAAGTTAGTTATGATAAGTGCACTATAGACCAATAGTGCATGAGCATATATGTATCAATAGTGAAAGCTAACTATGCAAGAACTATGTAAACAATAACAAGACAATGTAAACAATAACAAAGGTCAACAACAATGTAAACAATAACAAAGATCAAAGTCAATGTAAACAACAACAAAGATCAAAGTCAATGTAAACAATAACAAAGATCAGAGTCAATGTAAACAACAACAAAGATCAAAGTCAATGTAAACAATAACAAAGATCAAAGCAATACGAAAACATTCGCATAAGTCAAATAACTAAACAGCGAAAACTAAAAAGAAATATGCGAAGATATGACAAACAAATGACGCTACAGTGTATAGACAGCAATTTTATAAAAAACTGAATAATAGAAAAGAGGAGACCTACAAATACAAACAATTGAAATCGAAACTAAAAAACAGAAAGAGAGAAAAAAAATATACAAAAAACGAAAATAAAGCACAACTCGTCACAACTAAACAGATATAGCAACGATTGTCGCTAGCAAATTTCACAGTAGGAAATTCGCACAGTCCCTAATGAAAACGCAACTGTAGAACCTCTGTGACGTGGTATCTTCTACTGAAAGACACCGCCCAACCGAAAAACCCGCTGAAATATAAACATATAAATATACAAATACAAATAACATTTAACATGTAACATGTAAACAGTGTGAAAAATGTGAGAGACAGAAGGCTCAGTTAGAACATAAGGGCACAGTTCACAAACAAAACAGGCCACTTAACTTCTATGTATCCACAACGTCAGCACAGTTCAGAACAGGATGTGATCAGCATTCTTAGGACAATGATCCAACGTTGATCCATATCTGCTCTCATAAACTGCCACGACGAAGGAAAAGAGCTTCTGACAGGAAACAGCTTCTGAACTTGACCTTCTGAATCCGGAACAGTTGTTACGGCACTTGTCCTTCTTCCTAACAGATCAAGAAATCGATTTGCTCGGCACTTGTCCTTTTATCGTAGGAAAACTGCGAACTTGACGAGCAACGCCGGGTATTTTGAAACAATTTCCAACTTTCAGCAACGCCGGGTACTTTCAAAATCTTTCATCAAACATTGAGGTGATGAGTTGAAACTGTAATGTTGAAAGCTTGATGATGATGTCTGGGTTTGTTGACCCCCTTGATAGCTGGTATCAGAGTAAACCAACATATGGCCACCAAAAATGATAAGGGTGGATTTAACCAAAATAATAATGGTGCGCCAAAAAATACCAGGTACGTTAGCTCCGTTATAAGATTGACGACCACTTGCCACCCCTATCGACACCTGGTATTAAAGTGCAAGATGTAGGTGTCTTCTCTGATTTAGGATGTTGCTGTGTGTGTTGCAGTAGAACAGTTCACAGGGTACAACACAGGCAACATGACGTGTAGAGTCATAGAAAGGGTAACTTCGCTTTAGGTTTATTCCATTTATTGCACGCCACAAAACAGTCATGATATTTATGTCATCACCAGCATAGTTTAACGAATGCAGCATTCAAAATCATATTAGCTGATAGTCATGTAGGATTCAATACTCAATAGTTGTATTGTAAACAGATAGCTTCTGTATATTCGATATCGTAAAGTTCTGGTTCATGAAGCTGTATAAATAATATATATATATAACTTCTGCAACAGTGTCAGCTGCAGATCAACAATGTTCATAGACAATAATAAATGCTCCCTTCCTGATGCTAGCAGATCAGAGGTATACAATAAGTCCGTTTACTGTCTGCACGTGAATAGCATACATGGAATACAGGTCAAACCGACCTTTATAACCTTCCTAAGTCTAACCATCTGACTTGGACGTGATCTCTGATATAACGAATCCTGGAACACAGACAATAGTCTTGTTGGTCTAGAGCGACCCATATATATATAACTAGTTCAGGTATAAAGATACCGGTGGCGAAAATCCTAGTCAAAGTACCTCTCCATTTTGAATCACACAGGCGAGCAAGGAGCGACAAAATGACGAACTTCTAGATGATAACAAAAAGTTCGATACAAGAGGAATTACCTTTCTTCGGAAATCAACCACGAACATATGCCTCCAGGCAGGCTTGAATAATACTGGGAAATAGTCTAGTTAGCTAACTAACTCACAAAGACAACGTATTTCCCTCAGAAAATCACAAGACGCAGATTGCGTCCGCTCGCTACTCAGACCATTTCTAAACTCCCCCAGCTGGGCGGAACACACCAAACGAACTACCAGTTTTTGACATGCGCAGAACTCCAATATCTGAGTCGCCGCTCACATAAGACGATTCTAAGAACATTCGAGATAAAAGTCTTACACAGTCGCGCCTTTTATGGTCATGAACAGAAGCGTTAAGACAGGTTTCAGACATCTACAACAGTTGACTGATACTACCAAATAAGGAGATATGGTCACGCTTCGTTCAAGAAATTATAGACCGAACAAGAGAAGGCAAACTCCTAAAAAATTGTAGTCTCAATATCTCGGGTTATGTTCCTTTGACTGTAAAAAACATAATACACATTTCAGTCAAAAAATGATCATACATACGAAAAATGATCATACAAAGACTTTGGAAAAAGTAATTATTTGTGCGTAACATATATATATATATATATATATATATATATATATATATATATATATATATATATATATATATATATATATATATATATATATATATATATATCAATGAAAAATCATAGGTACATAATTTGGATAATAAACCCATAAGTGTTGTCCCCTCTGTTCAGAAAAGTTCCCGCAAGAAGTTAATAACCCCAAAAGGTCAAACGATTAACGCTAAGAAATAGAAATAGACGATAACGTAAATAACAGAGTTCCTAGTTAATCTATCCTGTAAATATTAATAGTATTAGCGAACAAACAAAAAAGAAGTGGGTACAATGAATTTACAAATATAAATATTCACTCCCCTTTCGCACACTCTGTCAAACTGTGGCCACATTCAATCTCGCTTACTTACTAGTTGATTAACAACTTCATAAAGCGACTAGATAACTGACTTTGGGGGTACCGCGTATAAATACGGAAAAGCTGTGTTATGACAAACAGTTGTGAGAAATCGCACCTATGGCCATATCATGGAAATCAAGAAACTTCGTTCCCGAGATAAAGAATTTTTACGGTCCCTCTGTTCGACCTTGCCAATCGACAACACAGGCTTCTGATTTCAGCGATTGTCTCCCTGTATGTACATCATCACAGGATTTCCTTCCCCTTGTAGAAAACTTCAAAGCTGATACCTTCCAATTGTTTTGGACACGTACAATCTGCCAGTCATCGTAATACTAACTGCTCCGCTGGCATGAGAACTTCTGTTAGACAAACGTTCTACGCTCACCCGAATGAGCGACAGTTTCGAACGTATGTAAACAATTCGCAAGATCGTGAAAGCAGAAAGAATAGGTGTGGCTAAAATATGAGTCAAGACAGTCGATTTGCGTGGATCTTTTCGTAGCAAAAATTGTACCCGCTGGAGGGGGAAGCGAAGGTGTACGGAAAAGAAGCGATATTTGCATATACATGTCACAAGTCATAAATGTGAGTATATCTGACAGTCATACCTTAAATGTGGGTGTATCTTTCGGACAGACCTTACATATAAGTATTTCTAATGGACAAACCTTAAATATGTGTAAATCTTACTGGCGTACCGGAAAAATATTAAACGTGAGTATATCTAATTGGCAAAACTTAAATTTTAGTATATGTGACATATATACCTTAAATGTGAATATATCTGACTGACATACCTTAAATGTGAGTATATCTGACTGACATACCTTAAATATGAGTGTATCTGACTGACATACCTTAAATGTGAGTATATGTGACCGACATACCTAAAATATGAGTGTATCTGACTGACAAACTTGCCAGGAGCGGGCATGAAATTAACGTCAAAATACAAAAATGATGGATTTTGGGATTAGTCCATTTTCTGATACTTTAACATCTCCTGAATCTAAATATAACAGAATTAAATGTCAAAATGCACTCTAACAATATGTATTTTGACTTTGAAAAAGGTATGGTACAAAGAGATTTTCTCAAACTCGAGAAAATAAGCCTAATTGGACCTATTTTTTCCCATAGCAACCAAGCTTACACCCCTACATATTATACATCGTTGGATTCGTCAAAATCTGCACTTTACTGTAAGCAGGTCACTTATTTCGGGATTCCAAATGCCAGATTGGAAATTTATAATTTCCAAGTCAACAAAAAGGGTTTCCCATCGATTCTAAATTTTTAATTGGCTGTTCGCGTTCACGTGACCGGCAACAATATGGCTGCGTGTTTACGGAATCTCAGTTTTGATTTGTTATTGATGTGACAATGCCTAAAAAAACGAGATGCTCTCGTTACCTCCAACTGGAATAGGCCAGAGTTAGAGATGGAAGCAAGACTTATCCGACACTGCAGGTAAAACGTACTTATTGTGACGATATAATGGTAAAAACTGGGACATTACTACTCAGGCAACGAGTGTTGAAACAAAGCATAGCGGACCGTTTGTTCCATGTGGCCTTTGACAAGAATTTAGAGACGCAGTAAACAGGAGTAAGGGTTAGGCTTAGTGGTTGAAATGAAGCAGACAGGACCGTCTGTACGATAGTTCCTTAGATTAGAATTCAGAGACGCAGTAAAAAGGGCTAATGGTTACGTAAATGTATCCTAAACCTAACCCTAACGACGTTGGCAACTTACTGGGATGGCATCTAAGAAGACGGCCCACAGTGACTCATTTCAACCAGGTTTAAGAATCTTAACCTAACCCTAAACCTTACGACGTTGGCTACTTACTGGAATGACATCAAAGAAGGCGGCCCACTGTGCTTCATTTCAACCACCAGGGAGTTACATGAACTAGCTATTACGAGTAGTAGACAGTCAATTAAAAATCATCATGTTTTCCTGAGTTTACAGAATAACGGGTGTCTTCTCATAATTCAGTACATTATCATGATTCTTGTAAGCATAGTGCATATTTGTTTCCTCAATTTAATGTTTGTTTCTTGTGTATTTTTATTGACATGTCTTGTCACAGATGCTTATGTGTTATTTAAAAAATGCCTGCCAGACATGTGCAACAGCGGTTCTTGGTACCAGAAGAAAGATTGGAAACTTCATCAAATAGAAAGTGAAGCAAGGCTGTCATATACATTTTGAAGGTATTTACTTTTGAAACTTACTTTAAGTTTCCCCTTGCCTAAGCATAGACATTCATGTAATTTATTTTGATCTCCATAAATATCAAGTTTAGAAACATATTTCATGACTTACATGTATTGTTTTGCTTCCATTGTACTTTAAGACACAGTTTATTAATGCTTGTTTACATCTTTATTTGAAATTTTACTAATGTAAACATTTACCTCTTTCTAGGAAGTTCAAGTGTCATGGAAGCTGAGGCAGGTAGTGATTTGTTAAGCTGTTATCTGTCGCGACATATATTTTGCTACACCGTGTAAAGTGATTGTGATAGCAAAGCATTCAATCAGATCATAGCAATTAAACCATATGTCCCTAATATTGCTGAATTTAATCAAGGACCTGAGGCTGCTATATTTTTCAAGAAAGTCCTGGGGCTGAACAGTGGAAAAGAGGCTTGTCGACTGGCAGGAGCTAGAAAGCGTTAAACGTCTGGTGCTCAGCTCTAAAATGGCAGAAAACTGCACTAAGAAAATGAAGGACATTTAGCACAAATCTCAACAGAAAGCCACACAAGAAACTGCAGAGGAAGCTGGATATGCTGCCGGTATGTTCTGCATGACTAGTAAGTTATTTTATTTTGCTGCAGTATCACATACTTATTTAATTATATTCTAATTATATTGAAAAATGTGATTTTAAAGAAATCATTATTCTCATACTAATTTTCTTATAACTTCCACACTTATGTATTAATTGACAAGAATAGGAACATATATTGCCTATAATCTTTTAAAACTTTTTATGTGATGGATTTTAAGTATCTGATCAAACTTATGGTTAATTGACAAAAGTAATGTAAAATTTAGTAAAATTTGTTACTATTTTTAGACACTATTTTCAAAGTCCTACAGCTTTTTTTTTGTATTAAAGTTATCAAAAATCCAATACTGGAAAAGTTTTAACATATAATGATAAACATTGTGTTCATATTTGGTATTCATAGCTTAATAAATAAAAAAGCTTTAGCAAATTGAAATAGAACAAAGAATCCAATATTGCTCAGCTCTAAAACGGCAGAAAACTGCACTAAGACAAGGAAGGAAATTAGGCACAAATTTCAACAGAAAGCCAGATAGGAAGCTGCAGAGGAAGCTGGCTATGCTCTTAGTATGTTCTAAATGACAAGTAAGCAATTTTTCAGGGGCAATATTACAAACTTATTTAATTGTAGTCTATTTATGGAGAAAAATGCGATTTTCTCAAAATCTAATTTTCTCATCCTAATTTCCTTAAAACATCCACACTTATGTGTTAATTGACATAAAAATTGGCACATATGTTGCCCATAATCTTTTAAAACTTTTATATTGCTGGATTTTGAGTATCTGATCAAACTTTTGATTTATTGCAAAAAGTAATGTACAATTTATCAAAATTTGTTACTTTTTTTAGACACTATATTCAAAGTCCTACAACTTTTTTTGTATTAAAGTTATCAAAAGTCCACCAATCGAAAAGTTTTAAAATATAATGATAAACATTGTGTTCATATTTGGTATTCATAGCTTAATAAATAAAAAAGCCTTAGCAAATTGAAATAGAACAATATAATCCTATATGGCCGCCGTTTCTATGGCAACCAGTAGTGCAGTGCCATAAAGCTCTTCATTTTTCGTATCTAGTATTGATATAGGTTAAGTCTGTGCATTTTCCAATAAAGGTGAAATCACAGAGAATTTAGCATAGAGGCAGAATGAAAAAAGAGAGAGTGCCAGTGAATTTGATTTATCTTAATCACCTGCAAACAGTTTGGTTACCTGTGTTTATAAGACAACCAGGTGCCTATTCTAAGTATGTATGTACTTGATCTCAAGTCACGATTTGATGTAATCTGTCGATACATATAATGCAGTCCACTGAAGCGGAATTCGCTTATGTCAAAATTTGGTTTACATCGGAGCAACTGTGCAGGTCACGGCCAAAAGCCTTTTTTCGCTTTCTTAAAAAAGAAATCTGTGGTTACGTCAACCTCTGATAACTTGAATTTTCGGATAAATCGAAGCTATTGTTCAGTCCCATTTCAAATTAGGACTCGCTTAGAAGAAGTTTTGTCATCATGCTCCACAGAAGATCAAGTTACAATCATAAGTATTTGTGGCAGCGTTTTTTTAATTTGTCGAATAGGCGATCCATAAATAATGACCGGGCGCCGGTTCTTGTCATCTAGTTGTTCCACTGGTACTTCCAACTTTGGTATGCAAGTATTCATCCATGAAAGACTATATCTAGAAGAAATGATAGATTAAGCTTGTCAAAAACAGGAGTCTATAAAAAATATTTTACGCAACAATTCTTTGTCAGTGGAAGTAAGAAAATGTTTCTCAGTGTTACACAGAGGTCATCCTGAGATATAGAAGTAAGCAATGGATAACTAGTTAGCAAGTAGTAAAGACACTAAAGAATCTGGTGTGCTCTGTTCTAAGCTGAGAGATTGTACTCTGTTCTAAGGTGAGAGATTGTACTCTGTTCTAAGCTGAGAAAATGTGCTCTTTTCTAAGCTGAGAGATTGTACTCTAAGCTGAGAGATTGCACACTGTTCTAAGCTGAGAGATTGCGCTCTGTTTTAAGGTGAGAGATTGTACTCTGTTGTAAGCTGAGAGATTGTACTCTGTTCTAAGTGAGAGATTGTACTCTGTTCTAAGATGAGATATTGTACTCTGTTCTAAGTTGAGATATTGTACTCTGTTCTATGTGTTCTAAGTGAGAGATTGTACTCTGTTCTAAGTTGAGAGATTGTACTCTGTTCTAAGTGAGAGATTGTACTCTGTTCTAAGTTGAGAGATTGTACTCTGTTCCAGGATAAGAGATTGTACTCTCTTCTAAGTTGAGAGATTGTACTCTGTTCTAAGTTGTGAGATTGTACTCTCTTCTAAGCTGAGAGATTGTACTCTGTTCTAAGCTGAGAGATTGTACTCTGTTCTAAGCTGAGAGATTGTACTCAGTTCTAAGCTGAGAGATTGTACTCAGTTCTGAGGTGAGAGATTGTACTCTGTTCTAAGCTCAGAGATTGTACTCTAAGCTGAGAGATTGCACTCTGTTCTAAGCTGAGAGATTGTACTCTGTTTTAAGCTGAGAGATTGTACTCTAAGCTGAGAGATTGCACTCTGTTCTTATCTGAGAGATTGTACTCTGTTCTAAGCTAAGAGATTGTACTCTGTTCTAAGTTGTGAGATTGTACTCTGTTCTAAGTTGTGAGATTGTACTTTTTTCTAAGCTGAGGGATTGTACTCTAAGCTGAGAGATTGTACTCTGTTCTAAGCTGAGAGATTGTATTCTGTTCTAAGCTGATAGATTGTACTCTGTTCTAAACTGAGTTATTGTACTCTAAGCTGAGAGATCATACTCTGTTCTAAGCTGATAAATTGTATTCTGTTCTAAGCTGAGAGACTGTACTCTGTTCTAAGGTGAGAGATTGTACTCTGTTCTAAGCTGAGAGATTGTACTCTGCTCCTCTCGTTGTAGGCTGTTAATGTTGTCCTTTAAATTGAGTTGGATCATTTCATGATACACGGAAGGTCCACTAGTTCAACAATTCACCCTTTCAAGTTGCTTTGGAGTATTCGAATAGCTGTCTGCATGATGGCTGGAGTATTCGATTAGCTGTCTGCATGATGGCTGAAGTATTCGAATAGCAGTCTGCATGATGGCTGGAGTATTGGAATAGCTGTCTGCATGATGGCTGGAGTATTCGAAGAGCTGTCTGTATGATGGCTGGAGTATTCGAATAGCTGTCTGCATGATGGGTGGAGTGTTCGTTTGATCCATGCTTGCTCCTAGTTTTGCTAGTCTGTCTGCTTTTTCTTTACCTGGTATATCTGTGTGTCACGGTATCCAATAGACAGTAACTCTGATGTTGGATGTTGTTAGCCTGGTATATCTGTGTGTCACGGTATCCAATAGACAGTAACTCTGATGTTGGATGTTGTTAGCCTGGAATATCTGTGTGTCACGGTATCCAATAGACATTAACTCTGATGTTGGATGTTGTTAGCCTGGTATATCTATGTGTCACGGTATCCAATAGACAGCAACTCTGATGTTGGATGTTGTTAGCCTGGTATATCTATGTGTCACGGTATTCAATAGACAGTAACTCTGATGTTGGATGTTGTTAGCCTGGTATATCTATGTGTCGCGGTATCCAATAGAGAGTAAATCAGATACTGGATGTTGTTAGCCTGGTATATCTGTGTGTCATGGTATGCAATAGAGAGTAACTCTGATGTTGGATGTTGTTAGCAGGCTGTCTATTGTTTCAGCCAGCTAAAGTACCAGGCAGGAGCAGCACAGTAAAGTTACTATGTAACAGTGGAATAAATACACTTTCGTGTTAGGCGTCCAACTACAAGCCACCCTTTATCTCTTCACCGAGCACCCAGTGTTAAATACTTTATTTTCATTGAGCGTCAGATAAATAATTAAAGTTCTCATATGTACGCCTGGGATTTTCAGACGTGCATCTAAGCGCAGCAATGATATTTTTTGTAATGTTATTTGCGTACCACCATGCACCAGTTTTAATATTAGACAAACATAAAGGTAGGTTTTCAGGCACTCGTAAGAAATAAAGAAGTAGAACACTTAGACAACAGAAAAGCAACAGACGTGAGTGGCTTACCCAGGGTTCGAACCCCGTACCTTCCGTACGACAACACCGCCTAGCTATACAAGCGAATCATACTAACCTCACGGCCAGCTAGGCATCCCCAAAAAAGGATGCTTTACTGACAGGTCATCAGTGCGAAACACAAGATAACACCGGAAGTTTACAATGGGCACCTCAGCCCATTAATGACGCAATCACGTCTGTTGTTCCTCTATTTTGCAGTATGTGTCAGTCCAAACAAGACAAAGACCTTGATACTGTGTCCAGTAAATGATAGAAGACTTAAGGACAGTAGTATAGAACAGAGGGTAGGTTTCTGGTATTGTATAAACATTAATAACACATAAGGAAGGGAAACCCGAGGCCTGTAAACAGTAAATTAATATTAGACAAACATAAAGGTATGTTTTCAGACACTCGTAAGAAATAAAGAAGTAGAACACTTAGACAACAGAAAAACAACAGACGTGAGTGGCTTACCCATGGTTCGACCAGTTTTAAACTCGGCATGGCGCGGTATAAAACATAGATGTGTTTGGATACAATCAATGTCCTTGCGGCAGATCCAGTAATTATTCGTCATGAACAGACGTTATTTGTTCCGTGGTCTTATCCCAAGTCTAGTGAAGACACGGCTATGATGTTAACTGTGATCATCTGAGAATTGATGTTGTTATTCTTGTGTGTGTTATGTCAAGAATCTTGTATCGCCAATATTTAGCCAGAACCAGCTTGTTGAAGTATCTAACCTCAGATACATATCCTCCCGCACCGTCACTGCAGAGCTTCAGCATGACCAACGATGTCGGCTGTTAGTGCGTTCAGTTAACGCTTGGAGAAATTACGGATCGTGATTGAATATTTATATGATCAAGCTATTAACATGGTCATTTTTGTAAACCCATGTTTCCTACCAATCCGTTGCCGTAGAGCTTCCATTAACAATGATGTGATAGCGGCTGGTGTGGTCGGTCAACGTCCGTAGTGACTGTTATTTACTATGTACATTTTTGCCATGACTATGCTGATGAAAAATGTCTGATCTACTGATGTTTAAGTATTGTGTTTAATAAAGCATGTTTCGTCATTAACTTTTAACCATTAGTCCAGCATCTATTCGTTGACAGTTTGGTCATACTGTATGACCCATCAAACATCGTTACCGAGCTTAATTCTCATTAATCAGATCACTATCATACGACATTATTAGGCCCGACAGACGAGTCAGTTTCAATGACACTTAAGAGACGCAGAAGTAACCGGTAACACCCAGCAATGAGGCAAAGAGTTCGTTACTAGAACCCATTCACTTTTAGCGATTGATTGGCTCTGAAATGGCACGTGAGGATATAGATGTTGCATGCAAGATGGACGACGAATTATTGGATTCCGGCGCGAAGTCATAGAATTGCCACACATTCACAATCCAGAAGTATAACATTTCATCAGTATGTGAATTGATTTTCATAATGAGCAGTTTACATTTCTACTAGCACATTATATTTATCTATTTAACTAATAAAGGCTACAGCCGCGTCGATTATTATCAAGTTATTTAATTTAACTATATGGCTTTCAGTATGTTTTCTTCGTCTTTGATGCTTAGCAGCCGACTGTGGGAGCAGTCAGTGGTCATCATGCCTGGTGGCATCTTGAAGGGCAGCAACAAATTGCTTCAACTTTGTTCGGTCGGCGGCCATCCCTTGTACAGTGCCCCAACTCTGGTTCAAATTTTGCTTTCAGTATTTACATATACATGAAATCCTTTATTTAGGAGGCTGGGGGGTAATTTCGTTATCGAGATCGAGAAAAGAGGTTAATGTCGTAGCGATATAGCAGATCTTCCAAGATTTATTAGAAAACACTATCTAGTGGAGAGCATTCGCCATCTCTTCTTCTCGTCCGTATCTCGTCTGGGTCTCTTTATTTCTTAACAAGCCAATTTATAGTCTTGGGTGATGCCACTCACGTCTGTTGTTTTTCTATTGCCTAGTTTTCTACTTCTTTATTTCTTACGAGTGTCTGAAAACATTCCTTTATCTATGTCTAATATTTAATTACAATTTCTAGAGACCTTCTTGACAACATTTAATAGGCCATTTCCATCACACTGTAGCGTTGCGACAATTGGGGCTCCACCCATTATACCATATACGACAATTGTTCAGGTAACTAAGGCAGTGGCAATTTGGCGTATCCGATTTTACACTCCACCCATTGTATCCACGTTGTGTTTACAATACCACAATAATCAACAACTTACACACATAATCTATATTAATCACTACGTGGATATATTCTTTTACATCAAGCAGAAACTGGATATTTTAGTGTAACTATAGGGCACTTGCATATTGCTGGAACGTCGTACCTTAATGGAACCGGGCAAACAGTTAATGACATTAATTTAAAAAAAAATTACCTTGACTGTGAGAGACAAATGTCATGAGTAGACAAAGTGTTAAACTTCCAACATCGAGAGACATAATTATGTCAAGCCTCTTGAGACAACAGATAAGAAGAATCTTGTGATGTCCAAGGACGACAACGATCTGTCACAATATTGTTTATGGTCATCTTTATATAACGTCTCGTTTGTTCGTGTTTTACATTTTTTTTTTTTGCTAACTAAAGAATTTTGCCGTCAGTGAATGTAGAAGTACACACTGTGGAATGTTAGTGCTTATTTTAATGGGACCACAATTATCTTATCTGTCGCGACTTGTTTTGTGTCCAGCACTGAAGGAAAGTTTTTTAAATCACGAATGTGCGCAATAGGTTTTGTTTCTGTGTGTGTTTTTAAACATTACGAGTGTGAACGATAAGGACAGACAGAGATGTAAAGACTATACAACAGTAACGACCGTGACCTAAAGATATTTTACGTGGCCATGTAAGACAAACAGGTGTCAGTTTATAATCTCTATCTGCATCCGGCTGCAGGTCACAATTTTATTTTATCTGTCGGTCTTGGTCTTTTGGCGCTGAAAGTTTGTTGAATAATACACTATTTTATATGAAGGGAAAAACAGACATTCATACATAAACACAGCTGCCATCTCCAATCTTTTATGACTGGTGGGGATATCTGTAGCTACTTGTATGGTTACTTTAACTCATGAGCACGCTGCTGCATATAACGCAACAAGAATTGTATATGACAATATCATTGACAGCAACAATTGATCCTGTTATTTGTTGTCAAAATTGCAATAACAGGATACAAGATTAGTTTGTTGGACTTAAACAAATAGAAAATACTTACTTACTTAGTCGTTCCCCTTCTACCGTGAGGTGTAGAGGTTTGGAAGAGAGAGCGCCAGACTATCATATCGGCTGTCTTCCTCCTGGCCTGGTTCCATTCTAGTCCTCGGTCCTTCAAAGATTGTCTAATGTTGTCCTCCCAGCGGACTCTGGGTCGTCCTGGGGGTCTGGATCCCTGGCCCTTTGTTTCCCATGCTTGTCGTGGTAGCCGATCTTCTCCCATTCTGCAGACATGGCCAAACCATCTTAGTTGGGATTGTTCTATTTGGGTCTGCAACGGGTGGGATTTTAGGCCTTGACGTATCGTCAACATTATAATTTGTGAGAACTCTATAATTGCTCGAGTTATTGTTGTTGTTGTTGTTTAACCAGAACTGCTGAGTGTCTCGGTCTTTCGCAGTCAGCACCAAGGTGAATTGTCCTTGGTATTATCTACACTATACCAACAGAGAAGTACTGCACTCACTAAACGTACAGGACCATTGGCTCCTAAATACCATCGCAATAAGGAAGCTGAAATTTTTCGGTCATATAAAAAGACATAATAGTCTGGAAAAAATTAGTGATGGAAGGCATGGTCCCTGGAAAAAGGGGAAGGGGTCGACCTAGACGACGGTGGACCCAGGACATCACAGAGAGTCTGAACTTGTCTTTGGCTGATGCAGGTCGACTTGCCCAGAATCGTGATGCGTTCAGAGCAGCTGTAATGGAGACAACGTTCTGGAAAGAATACGTCACATGATGATGATGATATATCTATTTTTTTCTGCCATTCCGAAATTTCTGCAGCTTGACTTGTATTTAAAGGTTCATTGCATTTAATTCTAAGCTAGGAATAAGGACCGTGTGGAATACTGTGCATTCTCCGTCATTCAAGGGTCATTCATTCATAACCCTTCACTCCCAAAAGAGCATAGGCCTTCAACAAACACAAGCCAAGTCCTCCTGTCAAGTGTCATCATCTCGAGTTCTTTCCACGTTCTCCACTGCTTCTCTTGCCCTGGGGGTTCCAGAACAAGGACTGCCTTATAATGCCATCAACAGGTCTCCTCAGTGTGTGTCCAATCCATCGCCATCGTCTTCTTCTCATCTCTTGTTCCACTGGCACTTGTCTAGTTCTTGTTCTCAGTTCCACGTTGGTAACCTTGTCATACCATTTTAATCCTTCTATTCTACGCAAGCACCCATTTATGAAAGTCTGTAGCTTTTTGGTTGTTGTCTTTGTTGTTCTCCATGTCTAAGAGCCATATAATAGGACTGACTTCACATTCGAGTTGAAGATTCTTATTTTCGTGTTGGATCCGATTTCGCTTGATCTCCATATATTTCCCAATGAAATGAAAACTCCTCTTGCCTTTTGTATTCTTATTTTGATATCTCTGTCTGTCCCTCCAAGTTTGTCTATATTTCTGCCAAGATATGTGTACGATTCCACATCTTGTATTGGTGTTTCTTCAAGTTCAACCCTGTTATCATTACCTGCGTTTATTCTCATTATTTTGATCTTTTCCCTGTGTATTTTCAGACCCAATTGCTGTGACCTCTCATCGAGTGTTTTCAATTTGTCCTGCATCTGATTACGGTTATGGGACAGAAGAGCCAATTCATCAGCAAAATCCAGATCATCCAACTGCTTAGTCAGAGTCCACTGGATTCAATTTCTGTTGTGTGTTGTCGATGATCTCATAACCCAGTCGGTTGCCAGTAAGAAAAGAAATGGAGACAAGAGGCATCCCTGTCGCACTTCTGTTCTTATCCCAAATGGTTCCGTAAGATGTCCTTCATGAAGAACTCTGCATGTCATGTCTTCATATGTTTTCCTTATTAAATTAATGATCTTCAGGAGAACTCCATAATGCCTCATCAATTTCCAAAGTGATTCTCTGTCTACAATGTCAAATGCCTTTTCATAGTCCACAAATCCAATGTATAGTGGTGAATTCCATTCCAGACTTTGTTCAACTATTATTCTCAAAGTGGCTATCTGGTCTGTACATGATCTGTTTTGTCGAAAACCTGCTAGTTCATCTCTCAGTTTCTTGTCTATGGACTCTTTTAATCGCTCAAGGATAATCCTGTTTAATTCTTTTCCCGGCACTGATAGTAACATTATTCCTCTATAATTTGTGCTCTCTTGTAAATTTCCCTTCATCCAAGGGTGCTCTCCAAAAACTGCAGAGCTAAAATACTGTGCCCTAGTTCTGGGCTCTCCCACGGTATCGTGACGTCCTAAACAAAGCTACTTCTTAGCTACCTCTGCCTATCATGTGGTCCTTAGAGAAATCCTTCTTCATGCAGGCAACCAGATAAAAGCCAGAATTACATCTAGGTGTAGCAAGTGTAATTTGCTGGGGAGGTTAAGATTTTACCTAAAAAGAAAGAAAGCTGTGTCTGTGCCAACCGTGTGAGGTCAAGCAATTGTAGGCCCCTGACTCTAAAAGATGATGATGATGATGTATTATCAGGGACCTAACGCTACCTCCTTAGACCTCACACGTATTTTGATTCTAGTGGCTGGTGTCTGATGTGACTAGTGTCTAGGGGTGAAATGACAATGGTGGTACATCAACACACTACACTTTAACTCACTATAAGGAAATGAATAAGACTGTGGTTACAGTTTTCTTTAAAATTGAATGCTTTTCTTTGTACAATTTAATCTGCCTGTCCTGCCATCTCTTTTGGACAGGTCTTTGAAAATGAGGAAAATATATTTTACATATACTGATTAACTAAAATGTCTGGACCCTTTGTCCTATAAGTATAATGTCACTATATTATTCCTGTAGGTGTATTCACAGACTAAAACTTTATTAGCTACCAGTGTTAGTCATTTGTTAGGAGGAGCTGTTGTTTCATCACGCCCCATATAATTCTGTTTATTCTTGGAAATAACAATTTTTATTTGAATGAAGTTTCAGATGTCCCAGATGCTAACACATCACCTGGGATTCTTGGTATGAAGATAACAAGTCAGTATGTCGCTGCAGAGAATATATAGATCGACACACACAGGCTCCTTCAGGCTATCTGCTGACAGCATAAACCTTTGAAAGGAGACTTTTTCGTTTACAATCACTCATCAGGTTTCCTGTCACCGGCTGGTAACAGGAAGTGAAAACCCTGCAATAAAAGACACCCTGGCCTTTTCCCATCTGATCACAATTTCTTATCACTATTTTACACATGATGGTATGGGGTCAGCCTCGTGTGCATACAGGTGCACTAGCCCCTAATTTATATGACTCACACCTTTCTGTGACCACACCTCAGGTCCCTATGGCATATACGCCACTGTACTTTTCCATAGTTTTCTTCAATACAATAACGTGGAGTAACCACATCTCCTTTTGTATGATTTCTCATTTCTTTTCTTAATTATAATAGCTCTAGGCATGTTGAAGAGTGTTCATGGAACACAGAGGCTTACTAACATCTTCTAATATAATAGTATTAATATAAATCATAACAATATGCAACAGTCAAATACAGTTCAATGTGAGGACTCAATAATGTTTGCTCCCGGCATGTCCTTCACTTTTGCCAATAGCAGAATCTAACTTTTTCAGTTTTAATCAAGCATACATAAAGCATTCTTACCACAAATTCAAAGAAATATGTCACAAATAACGTTGACTGGCAAAGGATATGGCCTCAGTTTTCTCTGCCCTGTCCAGACTGTGAATTTAGTATTTATTTTAAAATGTATCACATCTGCTCTCAACGTACTTGTTGATATAAAAATTTATTGTCAAATGGCCACGAGACCCCTAAGCCTTTGGCCAATATCTATTAGAGCTGGCCAATAAAATCAGGCGACTACCAAATTTTGAATTTAGTTTTGAAAAAACAAAAACAAAATTCCAAACAAACTATGTGTCTCGTAGTCCATTGGTCAGTCTGCGTTAGTTATGCCAATACAAAAAGATGTTCAGTTTTGGTTAACATTTTCCTACCTCCCCCCTTTACTCCTCTACTCATATACCACCAAATCGGATTTGAATTACTCCAATGCCTCTTTTTTTAAACTTGCGTCCCCAATAACGTTATGTGTAACGAGCAAGAACAACAGTCTGTCCGTCCTAGCGTGCGTAGACATATAGTATTATCTCAATAACTTGGCTAATAGTTGGACTACCATATATTTTAAACCATATTATGTCTCAGGAGACACTAAGCTATCCTAATATATGATTTTTATGGTCAGTTTCATTATGGTTTAGATTTTTACAATTTATTATGCGTTTACAGTGGTAACATATATCGTAAATTCAGAACGTTAGTTCTACTGGGTTAATGTCCGAGTAGAAGATTGGGAGGGGTCTGGGGGGTTTAAGCGGTTGGTAGGTTGGGGAGGTACTAAGGTATGGGGAGTGTTAGAAAACGTGAGTTTAGGGGCGGTATGGGTCAGTAAGGAACACACATCTATGGCAGATCCGTAATTAATAAGTTCTTGCCTACAGTATCGTGCCAGCAGAATCGGGCAAGTAAAGGTGTTAAAATGAAGCTAATTGTGATCTGATCCTCGAAAACGCGAAAAGACTAAAACAGGCGTGGTTAGAAGATTGGAGATGCAAAAAATATGGGATAATTCCTTGGTCCCACCACCAAGCTAAACTTTGAACTATGATGTAGAAAGTATCGTTACAATGAGTAGTTTATGTATTTACAAGATTGCAATTGTGTTAAAATATCATGATATAATGATAGTTATATATATGGTTGCTACGGCCCGACGGCGAAGGAACGGTTTTGCTCGTCAAAATTGGCTGTGTGTGGTGTACCCGGGAGTACGGGAAACCGGGGGCCGGTCCCATTAGTTACTTAGGGCACAAGTTTATTAAGTCCCCGATGTCACTGTATCGGGGTGCAGAGTTTTAGAGAAGATGGCGTGAGAGCATAGTGTCACAATCCCTGACCTGTGTTGCAGCGCATGAGATGAGTAGAACCCATCAGGGGCATTGCACACTGAGCTTGGGGAGGGATCACTATGGCATCAGACTTACAGATAATGGGCTATTGGCTCTCGAATGACTGGAATGGCCGCAATGCAGGAGATTTATCTACAATGGATGGTGGATATGGTGGCAGGTGGCGTGGGTATGTTAATGGAAAGTGGCTCTGTGCAGGACGTGAGGATTCCTTGGGAGAGCCCAGAACCAGAGCACAGCATTGTGCAAGCTCTGCATAGTTGGAGAGCCCCCTGGATGACGGGGAATGCACAGTGTGCTTACCCCACCTGATTATCCCCAATGCTAACAAATTCAGAACCAGAAGTGGGGTCCTCTGTATGCGTGCCAGGCCAGGATAAAATGCCTGGGAAAGAGACTGGAGCTCAGAACTCCCTACGACTCAAAAGTTGCAGGATGGCAGGAAAAGCCACGGGGAAAGACGACAGGGCTATTTTGAAGAAGACTAACGCAACCATAATTTTTTACCATACACGAGCTCGGCCACGCCAGTGTGAATTGCCTCGGGTAAACAATCCGGTCCGCGCCAGAGCAGTGACACCCCCAGGCTGCCCAGTGCATGCTTGCGAATAGTCTACTACTGGGAACAATAAACAGATTAGGGATGAGCCCACTCTCGGTGTCCCGTTTTGAACAGGTGCAAAAGTCGTAGATTATACTGGGAAGGTCCAGAAGGCGCAACGGCACAGGAATAACCACAGTATCACGCAAATCGCGAGCTTTATTTTTCTATGGAGAGTACACCGTCAAATAAATCTCGTACTGGTGCTCGCCCTGTGGAGCTCCACCAGGCAGGTGCAGTGCCGGGCTCTGAGCCTCGACAGAGCCCACCCTCAGCTACTGGAGGACCCTCTAGACCGTCTTGTGGAGTCAGCAGACGGCGGCGGAGGAGAACTACTGACCAAAAAACAAAAAACAGAAAAAAGAGAAAACCCAGAGTGCCCACTTGTCATGATTTTGCACTGGAATGCAGAGGGAGTGAACAGCAAGCAGGCTGGATACAGCAAAAAGACAGAGCTGGAGAAACATCTTGTTATGAGAAGCAAGTCAGTGTTTGCTGTATCCAAGAGACTCACTTGAAAGCAGATCAAACCTTTAAAATAAAGGGATATCAATGCTTCAGATCCGACAGAAAAGATAGACGAAAAGGAGGAGTACTTACTCTTGTAAGGAATAACATTCCTGCACACGAAAGGAAAACCTTCATGGATGGAGCAGAATATCAGCTGTTGCAGATAAAGGTAGACAAGATGGAAATAGAACTCCTGAACTATTACTGTCCGAACAACAAACCCCTGAGTCTCAGCTCTATACAGGTACCAGCCACCAACTTTATAGCAGTTGGAGACTTTAATAGCCACTCCCAGAGCTGGGGCTATAACCATCTGGATCACAGAGGTGAAGAGGTTGAAACTTGGCAAGATGATCACTCCCTAATCCTAGTCAATAATGCCACAGATACTCCTACCTTCTACTCCAGAGGATGGCACACAACTTCAACACCAGATCTTGCCTTCTCCACACACCAGATATAGCTGGATCTATTAGTAGAGAAGTAGGAGACCAACTAGGGGGAAGCGACCATCGCCCAATCTTTCTTACTGTCCAGAGTGCAACTCTCAGTACAGGCCCAGCCATTACAAGATGGAACTACAAAAAAGCCAACTGGGGTTTATTCAGGCATCAGGCGAACACGCTGCTGTCTACCCTCAAGGTACAGAACAGAGACATTAATGAAGTGGTAAAAGACTTCAACAGATGCATACTACAAGCTGCAAAAAAAACCATTCCCAAAGGATGCCGGCGTAACTACATACCATACTGGTCCAGCACACTCCAAGAACGTCAGGAAGCTATGGACAAGGCTAGAAAGGACGCAGAGTCTCAGCCTTCACTTGAAACTCACAACAAATGGAAAAAGGCTGTAGCAGAGTTTCAGAGAACAAAGCTAGAAGAAAAACGGAAAAGCTGGAGAACTAAAACGGCATCGCTGAACCTTGAGAAAGACGGCAGGAAACTTTGGAGATTAGTCAAGTCTCTAAATGAAGAGCATTCCTCACCTAGGCAGACTATCACATTGGATGAAGGTGGCAAACTTTTCAGAGGAAAACAAGCTGCAGACTTGTTTGCTAGAAGATACAGTTCAGAAAGCAACTTACCCATTAACATAGACCATCAGAGAGAGATAAGAAAAGAAATACTGGCAACCATGGGACAGACAGATACTCCTGCCCCAATGAGGGAACCCATCACACTAGGAGAACTACAGAAGGCTATTTCCAAGCTTAAGTTTCAAAAGTCACCCGGCCCAGACAAAAATCAGCAACGAAATGCTAGTAAATCTGAGCTCAGCAGCAAAGACAAAACTGCTTGAGATATTCAACCACAGCTTGTTGAAAGGAACGGTACCCCAAGTATGGAGAGAAGCCATCACAATACCCATACTAAAGAAAGGGAAATGTAAGACCGAGGCTGCAAGTTACCGGCCAATCAGTCTCACAAGCTGTGTTGGGAAGACTATGGAGCGAATAGTCAACCACAGATTGAAATGGTATTTAGAGTCTGAGCAGATCCTGGTGCCGGAACAAGCTGGATTTAGAGAATGCTACAGTATAGAAGACCAAGTTACTTACTTGTCTCAAGCAATAGAAGATGCCTTCCAGGAGAAGAAAAAGGTCCTAACGATCTGGGTCGACTTCAAGCAGGCCTTTGACAAGGTGTGGAAAGATGGCCTCATTGCAAAACTTAGGAGAAGTGGAATCCAAGGCAACATGATGAAATGGATCCAGTCATACTTGCATAACAGGAGAACTAGAGTCACTCTTGACGGTCTGCAGAGCAGAAAAGTGTTGCTCCATCAGGGGGTACCTCAAGGAGGAGTAATTTCCCCAACACTCTTCCTTGTTTACATCAATGACCTGGTGAAAGATCTCCCTGCAGGAGTTAAAGCTGCCTTATATGCAGATGACCTAGTACTCTGGTGCGCTGATGAAAATGTCACCACAGCAAATTATAGAATGCAGCGGGCAGCAGACATGCTAGTGTCATGGGCAGAGAAATGGCTTATCACAATAAACACAGACAAAACCTCCACAACACTGTTCTCCCTCGCCCCCAAGGACAAATCAGCTAACATACACCTAGGGACAACCGTGATCAAGGAAGAAAGCTACCCCACCTATCTTGGGGTGGTGACATTTGACCAAAGGCTTACATGGAATAAGCATATTGAAAATGCAGAAGGAAAAGGCCCGAAGACGACGACTAGGCATACTCAGAAAATTAGCAGGTACCAAACTGGGGAGCAAATGAACGAAATCTAAAGAAGATTTATAATGGAGTAATAAGACCACACTTAGAGTTTAGCTCAGCAGCATGGTCATCAGCTGCTAACTCACATCTGCAGTCTTTGGACAAGGTGCAAAATCAAGCTCTCAGGCTCATTACAGGAGCCATGAAAACTACACCAATAACAGAGATGCAGAAGGTTGCTGGATTACAGCCATTGTCCCATAGAAGAGACACAAAAACCATGATCCAGATGGAAAAGTACAACAGTATGCCAATGCACCCAATGAAGGCAAGACTAGATGATCTGGCATTGGGACGTCTAAAGCGTAGCAGCTTTGTGCATCGGGGGAAAAGACTTATAAGACAGCATCAAGAAGACCTATCCATGAAGACAACACCACCGAAGCCCACCCTATACCCTGTACCATGGGAGCAGGCCAGCAGTGCCCTCCAAATTAATACATCAGTCAGTGGTCTCACAAGTGGATGTGAGTATAATGATCTGCAAAAACGAACTGCTACATTGAGTATGATCCAAGAAAGCTATCCCGATCAATCATGGATACATGCCTATACAGATGGATCAGCAACTAATGCTGTTAGGAATGGAGGTGCCGGTATCTTTATCTCATATCCTGACAACCACTATGAGACTAGGCACATTCCCACTGGTAAATTCTGTTCCAACTATACAGCTGAGGTTCAAGCTCTAGAGCAAGCTGCAAATATGATTTATAACACCAACTCTGACTGCCACCAGGTAGTCCTCCTCACAGATGCACTGTCTGTCCTGCAAGCTCTCAAGGGTGGTAAACTCCCGCATCTGAGAAATGAACTAAACAAGGTAGCTGCCAAAAAGAGAACCATACTTCAGTGGGTACCATCTCATTGTGGTGTACCCGGAAATGAAAAGGCAGATAAACTTGCAAAAAAAAAGGGAGGAGAATGTGAACAAGAAGATAATGAAGTCACATACTTTGAGAAAAAGAGAGCTATCCAGACTATATCAGAAGAGAACAGAACCAACCCAAAGACGACTATCACACTCTCGACCGGCAGGGACAGATAACTATTTTTCGACTCAGGACAGGGCATAACAAACTGAATAAACACATGCACAAGCTACGATTGTTGTCTGCTTCACCACTGTGCACATGTGGATTTAAAACGAACAAACTGCTGAGCATGTTCTACAGGACTGTCCTCTGTATGACCAGTTAAGAAAGATATACTGGCCCAATGACTCAACACTAAACTCAAAGCTATATGGAGTTAAAGAGGAACTTCAAACAACAGTCGAATTCATACCGATGAGAACTCGTCTGACGGTGTTGTAATCATCAAAGATGCGATCGCAAGAAGATAGAAATGGATTTGTATTCCCCAGTTTTGGCACGTGTTAATGACGTGGTTGTGATGCGTTGAGATCTGATGTGAACGAAGTTGATTAATGTGATAGTGATAAGTTGTGATATGTGGTTGTTTGGTCTGTAGATATGCTTGTCCGAATGTTGTGTGAACGTGATTTGGTGGCCGTGTGTGTGACGTTGTTACAGATTTGTTTATATTAGCAAAATTAGTATAGTGAACCATGTTAGATCTTAACGGATTAATCTTGTTAACCAGCTCACACTTCGGGCCCTATCTGCCTGAGTCAAAATGGACTTGATCCTGTAGGCCCTGGATTTCGACCTTAAAATGTGGTGTATGAGTTAACGCCTTCTGTGGAGACATACGTTGACTATCAGTGTTGATACTAAGGGTCGCTTTATATACTCAAGTCCATAGTAATAGAATACGCGCACTTATTACAGCGGAGGGTTAGTCAGCTCGGATATTTTTCAGGTCCGTGCCCCATTCTATCACCGCCAATTAAGGGTTGTAATCGGTGATTTCGGGCGGTGCCTTGGGAAACTAACATTACTGTGGAGACCTCTGATGTCAGTAAAAGTCATAGTTAGCAAGATAGGATAATTTAGCGCCCAACTCACGTGGCCTCAGCGTTCATAAGAGCCACCTCGTGCTCATTCCTGGTGGATTTTGAGGGCTTCAACAAAAGCGATACTGGGCCCTAGAATCCAGTTCGAGTGGATTCTAGGTTCTCAGCGATTATTATTTTTAATTATGCGTGTTTGATTCTACCCCCGCAACTGCCTGGAATTTAAATAGTCGGTGTGCAAATTTATTCCCAAGGATATAAATATCACTTACACCGCCCAGGTGGAGAAGAAAAGGGCCTACCCATTTCTCCAAAGGCCTAAATTAGATGATCCCATTATGGAGTTAACGGCAATCAAAGTGTGGCCAACGAAGAATGAGGTTTGGGTGAATAAGAGTGCACTCTACAATTAGTAGGGCCAGAATATTGTTCCCGTCCCCCTGAAAACTGATGTGTGCGTAGGACCTGATTAGTGTGATGATTTAGTGTTGCACCAGGGGTCGATGGATAAAGGGAACAATTAGTCATACTAGCTGGCTTTTTGTGGTGATAGATCATAACTAGGTAGACTGTTGGTGTATTTCCGTGTCATAGGGGCTTTTTGCCCACTAAACCAACGGATTATTAGATTTACAACGGTATATATGTAGGTTTATAAATGTAAAAAATAAAAAATGGTAATGAAATCAGTGTCTCTTCTATTTTTGTTTGAAGCTAAATTCTGATAAAGTAGTTACTATGAGTAATAGAAAATTGGTGAAACCATGAGAGTGAGATAAGAAGTTTATTTACAAAATGTGAATGTAGGTTTAAAGCAAAATATTATGTATCTTGGATGTAGACATAAGTGATGGCTTTAGCTAACTTTGATGAGTAGTGTGTAATGTTCATAATTATTATGATTTTGTGTTATTAGTTGTATAGTAGTTTTTGACATCATGAGTTTTAGTCACCCCACTCGTCCAATCTATATTTGAACTATCAATGATTATCAAAAATTTTTGTTAAATTTAAGTAAAGGAGATACATATTCTACAGTAAGAAATTTCCTCATTCATTTTCCATTTGTAAATATATATAACATGACTGTATATTTGTTGTTAGTAATACAACTTTGAAAGATGAACTGGTGGGGACTATACTTGGGTAACCAAGACATGGTAATCACTGGATAATGTTCTGCAAATCTAGCTATAACGGACAAAAAATCTTCCTTTGCGTAAAAACATGGGGAACAAAAACCCTACTCGTCCTGTCAGAGACAGATTAACGCGTATAATCCAGGAAATACAATTGGGTTCTGGTTTTCGAGATAGTTTTCCATCACCAGTAAGTCAGGTCACCAGTAGTTTGATCGAACAAGGTGACAAGGAAAAAGAATTTTCATATAGAGGTTACTGTACACAAATATGAAAGAAAAGAAAACTTGTAGAGTATTTAAGATAATGCACGAAACGAAAAACTGGGATTGGTTAATAGCAGCAATGATTTAGGTATAGTATATGCAGTCGAAAGATGGGAAGCTGCAGTAGAGTTGTAACCTTTTGTTTGGATTATGTGCGCATTGCAGTTTGTCCTATATGGTATGTATACTGACAGTGTCGCTATGAGTGTGTTTTAGTGGTCACGTAAATTAGAGACCTGGCATTGTTAATTTTTATATTCATTCTGGGTTTTTGTTTCTTAAGCACTGTATTTAGAATATACTTTAATATATGATTACAATATTGTTTTTCTAGCAGCTATTTACGTTTGTTGTTTAAATTCAAGATAATATGATGTAAGTTAATATGTAACAGGATGCAGAGTTTCTTAATACGTTCCTTAGCTTGGATCTAGTGCTATCAGTTCACAAGTAACTGTAGCTGACGTACTGTTGTGTTGTGGATACAGACTTGTGAGAGTGATAGAAAAAAACCTTGGTCTCTGAATCGTGCGCAAGAGGCGATGAGACAGTTAGATTTGAACGTTAAGGATCACTGAGTGGCTATGGGAGCGTGTCATAAAAATGTTATGTTCTCACACCTCAATAACAATAGAGTGTCACATATCAATCCAACCATTCTAACCAAAAGACATTTTTAATCAAGAAACCTCCAGATCTCTCGTCAGGGGACTGTATCTTTGTTTTGTCCCTAGACTAGCACACGCCAGTACCTATGGGCTCTGGTTAAACGAAGCAGTAACTGCTTATTATAAAGGTTACATTGTTTATGTTGAATACATAGACATGAATATTTTAGGATTTTGTCATCTGGAGCACACCTTTGGGCCTTACACACGGACGCATTTTGGGTGAAATGCTGGTATAACAAATACTTTGGCCTAGTTTGTTATCTCGTACATCAGGGAGTGCAAATCTGTTATTAAAGATTAAAGTGATACGGAATAGCACAATAAACACTCTCCACTCGAGCTAAAGATTCAAAAACTCTACAGACACAGAGAACAGCATCTGTAATCCAACTCCCATTTGTGCCATCTGCTCAAACAGTTGTTGAGCAGACTGCAATTGTAACCTTTGAACAAGTCCTGGGGTGTCTGGTGAAATAGAGGGTATTGCAGATACAAGATCGTTGTATAATATAGTATATATTATATAATTATGATATGTTTCTTTATTATATATTATTATTATATATATATATATATTTTATTTAGGGTATGAGTAAATAAATATAAAATAAATATATAATGTGTCAAACTGGTAGTGTGCTAAAGGGTAAATATTGATTTGTGTAGGAAAGCACAATTGTTACTATTATCAGGGGAGATAAACCCGAAGTGTGATTGGATTTAGTGACCCTGAGTTGTTTATAAGTTAAAATAAGTATAAAGCGGAAATGTGATTGGGTGGTCCATGTAGTATAAGTGGAAAGCATTTTAAAGATAGTTATTGCATGCCTGGAAAAGGACATATCCAGCGCTGAAAGAAGATAGAATAAAATTGGTGATAAGATTTTATTTTCTGCTGGTAATTGAGTATTGTTATAATGTAAAGAACAATGAGTTACAATAATGTTCTATATGATTTATAAGGAATAGCGTAATAATGGAAAAAATCAATGTAAAAGTGGGTGGCCTTGATACTGGGAATTGAGGGTGCTAGTTTTTTTGGATTTAATGGTGGAGACTCATTAATGTGACTGTTACAATCGTAAGATAATAGGGTCAACATAGCCTACCAGCCATGTCTAAAACTGTGAATAACATGTTAATACCGAATCCGAGGGGGGGCCAGTAGATACGGAAGATAAGGAGAAATGATAGCTACCTAGGAATTTAAATATGAGTATCAGGTCCATATCCTTGCCGTATGAGTATGAAGCTACTTTTCCCCGTGATGACATAGTCAGACGCTGCTGGATGAATCTAGTTTATAAGTGAGAGGTCTACTGTGTGTAGACAGAAGTGTAGTGATGGCACAGACCATATTGTGAGATAAAATCGTCACTCCGAATTGTGAATAAAAAGACCATGCAGATGTGGGTTTATGCTCAATTCATCTTATAAGCTGAACCGAGAAACCATACATTGGGCGAGCATGTTTGAGGGGGTTTTTGATGATGTAAGAAAGAATGATGTGCGTATATAGTTGTCAGGCTTGAGTGAGAGATCAAAATTGTGGAAGGTCTCTGAGGTAAAAACATGGGACTAAAACTGTGTTACAGAGTACCTTTCTTTGTTAGCACCCTACGGATCTCCACTCCATGTTGATGTTCTTTAT
>JAMPIV010019531.1:0-55301 GCA_024509875.1 Oreohelix idahoensis | reverse complement strand
TGCATATTTTTTCTAATATAAAAGCCTGGGACATCGGCAGATCGAAATTGTGCTATATTCATTGCCAGTCAACGTAATTCTGTATTATTTCCATGAATTGTGGTAAGCTTGAAATATTTGATATCTTTTAATGAAAATTGAATGTAAATTGATAATTTATGTCTGGATATATGTGTGGTTCAGTAGCGAACATGAGGTAAAGCCTATATAGTGCTCCAACCTGAACAGAAGGTGTCGGAGGAAAGTAAAACTACATGGAATTGCCAAACAGTACACTGACACCTATCTTATTGACTAGAAAGAAATAATGCTGGAATTGCAGATTCGTAGTAATCATTAGGGAGGAATATACTGGTGAAAATTGTTTCAGATGAAGATAGCAGTTGGCCTACCGCTCTGAACTCAGTGTTTGTTATGTATTGTGTTCAGTCTGGAAATTTATTATAAATTAGTTCTGAAATAGGAGGTACAACCTTCTTGTTTCAGGGACCGTGGTCCTAAAGTTATTGAGCAGCACCTGGTCAGAGCTTTGCTGAACCTAGAGGCTGACAGCATACTCCTGGGTCCAGATAGTGACCAGTGAGGTGTCTCCAGAACCCAGGGAGGCTATCGAGCAGAGGAGTCCTTTCCTGCCACCATCACGAAAGATAAGCGTCTGTGGCCAGAGGAGCTCAACATTATGCCCCCCTCAAAATCTGACTTTATAATAAAACAGAGGGAAAATACAGTGTTTAAATTGATAGGAACTGTGAACTTTTCCCCATACTATTTCCAAGATAAACAAACACTTGAAGTCATGATGACAAATAACAACATAGCTTGAAAAAACAAAACCATTATTACCTCATATTACTACTACACAACTGACACACATAGGATAATATTAATAAAATATGTCACTACAAGGTTCATATTGATAAATTCTGTATATATAAATTGTAATTACAATTGATTGTGATTCCTGGTTCACTTTGTATTTGAATCAGGACACAAATAGTAGTGAAAGTAATTAATACATATTTATATTTGAAAATTTACCAGTGCCTCATTTAAGATAGTCTTATAGAGTGTTAAATGCGTGTGAGTGTCACAGTGTTGTCAAGTGTGGTGGAATAAATTAAATTGTTTATCTGTCTGTTGTTGTTGTGACTTACTGTTGCGTCCTTTTGGCGCGTGTAATTTAAATGTGGGGGCACATTTGAGTAAGTATATATATAATTCATTATTTGCGCACGGTCGGGGAGATTAGTGGGAAAAAAGGCGCAGCGCGGTGCGCGAAGGGATGGAAAGAAAAGGAGAGAGCAATGACGTAAGGAGAGACCTGATGGCCATGACCGGGGTCGGTCATGTATTTTTTGTGAACTATTGTTCAAGCTTGCCCAGATATTGGGAAGCCTTCATAAAGTATTCAAAGTCTCCGGAGAGGAGCACAGTTGTATCGGCCAAGGTAGGGCGATATGTGTACATTAATTATATGATATTTTCTCGTCAGTCCTTCTGACGTGTTTCGATCTGGCTGGACCTCAATACGAACCACAGGTCGTATTTCTAGTGGGTTCCAGACGTACCCAGAATATTTTGAAGGTTATTATTGCATTTTTTATGGATTACTTCAGAAGCCCCTTCGTGGCGTGTAGGCTCCAATCAAGCCAAGAAGAAATTATTACCATGAAGGTCGGTCACCGTCCTTGAAGGGTCGGTCCTTATTATAAGATGTTGATCAAGCTCATGATTAATAGAAATTGGAAAGAACGAGAACAATATGAACTGTCATATCCCAGAAGTAATCTACGTTGTTGATGCATGCTTATGAATATTACGTTTGAACTTGTACTAACGTCTGTAATAAATTGTCTGCGTCTTCGTCAAGAAAAATGGACTCGACTTACATCCTTTTATCAGTTGTGGTCAGTACTTCAGACTACACCCTTGTTTCATAATGTTGAATTTGTGTCGGCCATATATAAGCCCGACTGAAGTTGATAACAGTTAAATTAACTTTATTGACAGTTGTTAACCACGGCATATTATTACAACCCATACACCATGTATGCAGCATAGTCTATAACGACTTCAACGGTGAATAAAGTAGACTCTACATCTACTAGACTCTACATCTGGTGGGCCAGTGTGCTATGAACAAGTTTCAAGGGAACGAATATCCATGAAAAATAATCTTTTGAAATCTTGGGAGCTTTCAAGGCGACATCATCGTGTACTTGGGATTCAAAATAACTGTCATCTAAGGTCAAGGTCAACGCTGGATTTCATCTGCCAAAGTCAACGTTGAACAGCTACATATCCCACTTGTATTACGATTCATATATGTAACGGCACCCGAGACCCAACATGGAAGTTTTTTCACTAGCGTTGCGAGGGCCGGGATATTTTTTGTCTTCTTTCAAGATAAGTAATTGTGGTTATTATGTACACTTGTGCCACCGTTATATGTGAGGGTAGATCCTTTAATATGTCCACATTCATGCTATTTTATGTTATATGTTCCATGTTCTTCGTGGGCGGAAGGGAGGTCGATCTGACAAACGAGGTTCATCTCGAAGCTAATTCGGGCTCTTGTCAGACGTTCTATAGGATTTAGTTTGTAAGTTTCAATTGAGCGATAATTCCGGTTCAAGGCTAGAAACCTTGCTGTAGTTCTGATCGCTACTTGTTTCTTATAATAGTATCTGTTTAGTTGTTTCGTCAGGTTTTTATTGTTGTTTTCGTAGTAATTTTTTATCCGTACCTTATTTTTATAATGTATATTGTTTGTAACCTACGTCCTTCTCAATCTGGCTATAGTTCAGTTTTTTACACCTTTGTATTTATACACTGTGATGTTTCTTGTCTTGTTACTTTGCCCTTCGCAGATATTATTGCATCCTTTGCAACATCCGAATTTTGTTCTACATTCTATTTTATTTGATTTCTGCGAACGTTTTCATCTGTCCTATTCATCTTGTCCTGTCGCTATTGTCTATATTGTTTCTTCTAGTGTATCTTGATATATTAAATGCATAAACTATTTCATTAATTAATAATATATTTGATAGTTATGATATTGCATACCGTTCTTGGACAAGAACGTGTTACACTGATTAGAGTGAAAAATAATTTGATATTAATTGAGTAACACTTTTAAGGAGAATTATTTCAGATAAATATTATATAATGTCTACCTTAGATTATTTTATTAAGCAGGCTAAAGCCCTTAATATGACTCCTAAATAGATTAATATATTATAAATCATTTGGGAAAAATCTTTTAATTGTTACGCACAAAACTGTGACGTGGGAGTTGTGACGTCAAATGTAAACTCCATTTTGTTTTGCGTACACACGTTTATACTTTTTTGGGGTTCCGACCTACATTGGATATCAACATGTTATGAGTAATGGGAAAGTGTTTTGTTTACTAGGGAAAGCACTTAGATATATTACTATAACGTTATTAATAGTTGGAAATAGGAATTATTTAGGTTCTACGTACAGGACCTTGCCATACATTGGTTTAAGGAATAATTTGAATTTCTTTAGGAAATATTTAACATATTGAGTAGGAGTATATTAAAAAAAAATTAGACATGAGGTCTATTCTGGATGAGATTCTCCAGGATGGTTGGGAGATTGATAGATTACATGGCTCAGAACTTGAACAGCATGTGATGGATCGTTTTTTGTCAGATGCGTCAATATCCCTAAAGTTTTTTGCTGAGGATAATTTTCACTCCGTCCCTCATTTAATAATGGCTAAAGATTTAGCGGATTTACTGTCTGTGAACCTTCGTATATTTGCGCAGCAATATACTCATGTGAAACACGATCATATATTGAAGAATATAAATAATATGCTTCAAAACAACATTCCTGATGATCATAATAAGGAGGTAAAATTATGTAAAGATATGGCTCTTACTAATGAGTTGCAGCGGCTAAAGAGAGAGTATGAGAATAAGTTATTAATTATAGAGTCTGAAAATTTTTCACTGAAGAATCAGATGACGCTGTTGACAGCGAATACTAATAAAGTTCATGAATTGTCTTTTAGACATAAGAAACTTTTAGAAGATATTGAGGAGGAAAACAAAGTAGATGAGTTGTCGGAGATCCTTGAGAACAAGGAGATGTTGATTAATGATTTAAATGAGAGGATAAGGACTCTAACTTCACAGGTCGAGAGTGCCAATACAAACCTCGCGTCATCACAACTGGAACTGTCAAATTCTAAGAAGCTTTCAGAAAATACATTGAAGGAGAATAATACTTTGAACTCTGTTATTCAGGAGCTGAAAGCTGAAGTCTCAATTTTGGAATCAAAAGTTGAAAAACAAATGCATAACCTGAGTCGAACATGTACAGACCAGTACATTCAATGTGATTTGATTCTGACTGATGATATGCAGGTCGGATCCATTTATGATGATAAGGACATATGTACACAGTTCTGCCTACATAGAGACATAAAGTCAAAGATTGATATAGAAAACGGGGAAAATGACAGTGTATTATTTGAGGAGAATAATATAATGGAAATATTTCATTCCGATGATAATAAATTTTATGAATGTTTTCTTAGACAGGAAGAAAAGTTGGACGAGGAGGTGACTTCATTAAAACAGATGTTGAACGACCAGACAAGTAGGGTGAACTCTTCCACGCGCGACTTGGCATTATTGCGTGAAGATAATGAGAAATTAATAATTGATTCCCATAAAGAAAATGAGAAACATATGTATGCTGAATTAGAAAAGAAAACACAGCAGATCTATGAACTCTCAACGGCATTGATCACAGTCGACTCTTTACTTGCTAGTGAGAGGAAAATAACAACTAACTTAAATAAATTAAATAAGAAGCAGATGCAGAAGATCGCATGCCTCTCTTCTGAAGGTAATGAATTAAGAAAGAGGGTTAATGGAGTAAGAAATGTGGTCTTAAACAACAAGGAGTTGTCTATGGTTGGTGTTAATGTTGTTAAACGTAAGGTTGATGATCAACACCTTACCAAAGCAATGAGTCAGCACGTAGCACTCAATGCTTATAGTCTTCAGGGTTTTAAGAAATCATTCCGAGGGACATACAACTTCCCTCTACAGAAAAATACTGCCATTACAGGGAATATGCCTTGGCGACAGGGTCAGGGTGAATCTGATTCTAAGAAAACTGCGGTAAAAATCAATAGTGCAAATGATTTTACTACATTGAATGATGATTTGGGAGTTAGGATGAACGCAGATAATAAAATGAAGACAAATAAGTCCGTCAGCAAAGTTTTCACTTTGCCTAGAAAACAGTCGTCTCCGACTTACGTTAAGCCATCAGCCTTGCACACTGATGGGGTTCTTCATGGGTTGGATCAGTATATGACATCCACAAAAAAATCTAGGCCCACTAAGAATGATAATATCACGTCATCACATATTGAAAGAGTGAGGAGATCATATCGAGGCAGGTATATTTTCCCTAGTCATCGATACAATATCATGGATTCTCCTCGCATTAATACTGCCTCTGTGGAGTGTAAGTCTCGGCGACAGGCCAGTGGCAATGTAAGCAGTTTAACAAATGATTTAACTAATGATTCTATGCTCGCAGTTAAAAAGGTATCCATTCATCGACAGGATCAGATTGCATCAGGGAGTGAGAATTCTAACATCATTCCTAAGAATATTACAAAGGTGCAGCCCTTAGGTACTAAAAGGCCAAACCAGTATGTCCAGAGTGAACCGGTGGGTTCTGATGAGGTTCTGATTGGTTCAAAGTATTTTGATAAATATCTCTATACACAGCGTGGTAATCTAGATACCATCAATGCTGGCATTGATACTGCCAATCATCCTCTGGGGTTACAACATAGCTGTAGTGCCTCTGCTCTTCATAGTAGGGTTAGTGTTAAAAAGGTTGACACAAAGTTTGCTGCTGTTTCTAAAAACGGTACTATTCATGGTGATAATACAGGTGTTGCGCATTTACATAATTCTACGAATATTAGTACATCTAAACACAAATGCGTAAATATGCCTGTCAGGTTATCTACTATGACATGTTCTAAACCTGTGGGTTTAAAAGGAATTAGAGGTCATACTCGGTCTAGCCAGTATGTTCCAGTATACAATAAGGATACGTTGCGTTTAGGAAATAACAACGTAAATAGTGATCAATGGAATAAGCATCAAGGCAATCCTTACTGCCAATTGAGGGACAATAATACTACATATATTGGTAAAAGGGCATTTTCTCGCACTGTATTGGTAAGAAATCTGCCACATCGAACTACTTGGCAGGAACTTGGCGATTTCCTTAACAACACGGCAGACGTTAGGTTTGTGCGTCTATTGCCACATACCAATAAGAGGTATGGTGACGCCGTGGTTACATTTAGGACCAATAGAGATGCTCGCATGGTTATCGAGCGGGACAATGGTGTGTGTTTTCACCACCATTCTCTTCATTTACAATTGGTACCTGATTCTGCTTCACGCAGATATTAGCTAATTGATGTTGAATTTTGTCTTGGATGACTCAGCAAATGCAGTCATCGCTTCTTTCCTTTACTAGTCGGTATTCCTTTTCTTCCGAGTCATATCTTTCTCTATGATTTTGTTAGTTTAGGCTGTTCCTATACATAATATTTTTCTAGCATTTATATTTTATCCTACTGTTACATCTTGCATGGGAAAATATAATATGTGATTTCATTCTTTGTCACGATTATCACACGCGACACTTTATAAATTGAATGATACTCGGGCTCAGTTGCGATCTGACCGAGATCATATGTCATTGAATCGCACTGTTTTGGTGCGCAACATTCCGTCTCATACCACTTGGTATGCACTGAAACATTTTTTTCAGTAAATCGGTAATGTTAAATTTGTTCGCTAGTTCGAACTTCAAAATTCTTTTAAAAAGCTTGCTTTTGTGCGCTTTAATAACTTTCGCGACGCTCACAGAGCAATTAATTTAATACATGGTTCACTTTTTGCGCACCATCTTTTAGACGTGCGACTTGTACAAAACTCTGCACCACGCACTTTATAGTTGCGTTTGTGGGTGCGTTACTTTTCATTCTTCCGGATGTTTTTGTCTTTTCTTCTATTGCAGATACCTCTCTGTTCTTTATATCATTTATGTCTTAACATATTAGCATTTCTTTATTTTCATATATCCTGTCTGTTCAGATTCTACACTTGTTGTATTTATATTTTGTTATTTTTTTACTGGGCCGATTAACTCAGTATTTTCTTATTCAACGACTTTTGTCTCACTGCTTTACTTTTCCACAGGCTATGACTTTAGTTCAGCCTTTGAGATGTGGGCCTTTGTCACCTGCGTTTCCTTTTTGTTGACTATTATCACTGCATGTCTTTCTGTATTATTAAAGAGTACTACCTAACATTTCACGGTGGTGAAATAAGTGTCATACCACTTTAGTCTTAATAAAATCTTTGTTTTCATCCACGCCCATTTTATGTTTACCCAAACAAAGACCTACCATTTGTTCTTCGCAGCTGCTCTTCCAAGGTGGGCATCGGGGCGTCATTGTTACAGTGTTACTCAGGAACACTACTGAAACCATCCAGATCTACTGCAATTGCCTTGCAGCCGTTCAATTACACCATTCGAGCAATTCCTGGATCGGAGAATGTTCTGCTGACACACTTTCCAGATGCCCTCATGATTTTCAGAACCGCTGCGCATTACAGAGTGTACCACCTCTACATTACCTACTAATCAATCGTAGTTTATTTGTATAATTACAGGATTTTGACATTTCGCATTGATATGGATATTTAACCTAACGTTTCCGGATCTATATACATTACATAATTAAGTCGCTACTGCAACAGTGACATGTACAGGAATTGATTCTCATCTAACAATGCAGTATTAAAAAAAAACATTATTTCCATTTATATTGACTATCAATGACATTTAAGCGCATTAGTATTAACATTACTACTATTAGCTTTCAAGTGTGGAATAAATTTAGATAATTGGAACTTTAAGTTAAAGCTCTATCACGTGAACTTAACAGTTATAAGGAGATAGCATTTTAACTACAAATTAACATTATTAGCTTAAATTACTGACAGTTTTGCAATTTGACATTATGACTTAGTGACTCTTTTCGGTACTTCGTTTTTTATTAATAACAATTGAACTTTTCATGGAGGATATATAAGTGACATTTTTTAAAAAATATTCCAGTAACATTTTAGTTAGTACCAAACTAGTAACTTAATTAGTTTAGTATAATTTATAAATAATGTGAGATATTTATATATTTATTATGATTGCGCATTATTGGCGCTTGATAGTTTTCACACAGTTAACTTCACATGTTATTATTATCATACCTAGTTAGGCCGTGTTGTTCATTCTTGCAACACATGCTTTGGGATTGTGTCAAATTTCTTCTATTGTGTTACTTTTAAAATGGACTTTGTTTCATTTTGTTACCAACTGTCAATTGACATACATTCATTTTACATTTCAAATTTTTTTTATTTCTGTTTTATTGTCATCTTTATTTTTTTTTTTTTTTCACCATTTCTTTTCATCCTTCTATCCCTTTATTTCATTCCTTCATTGGTATTTCATACCAGTTTGATACATTATTTTGGTGAATCTTTTCATTTGGAATTTGTTTTCTGTTTTCTTCCATACTTCATCCCACACATTAATACTTTCAATTAACTTAATTTTTTTAATGATGTTACAGTAATTGTTCTATGAACTTGATCAACTATATCTTAATACAAAAAAAAGCTTCGCTTTTTTTTGTCCCGTGGGAGGAAGGTACTGTTGCGTCCTTTTGGCGCGTGTAATTTAAATGTGGGGGCACATTTGAGTAAGTATATATATAATTCATTATTTGCGCACGGTCGGGGAGATTAGTGGGAAAAAAGGCGCAGCGCGGTGCGCGAAGGGATGGAAAGAAAAGGAGAGAGCAATGACGTAAGGAGAGACCTGATGGCCATGACCGGGGTCGGTCAT
Source organism: Oreohelix idahoensis (assembly GCA_024509875.1). Taxonomy (NCBI): domain Eukaryota; kingdom Metazoa; phylum Mollusca; class Gastropoda; order Stylommatophora; family Oreohelicidae; genus Oreohelix; species Oreohelix idahoensis. The sequence continues at coordinate 46,301 of JAMPIV010019531.1, read as the reverse complement.
GTATTTTTTGTGAACTATTGTTCAAGCTTGCCCAGATATTGGGAAGCCTTCATAAAGTATTCAAAGTCTCCGGAGAGGAGCACAGTTGTATCGGCCAAGGTAGGGCGATATGTGTACATTAATTATATGATATTTTCTCGTCAGTCCTTCTGACGTGTTTCGATCTGGCTGGACCTCAATACAAACCACAGGTCGTATTTCTAGTGGTTTCCAGACGTACCCAGAATATTTTGAAGGTTATTATTGCATTTTTTATGGATTACTTCAGAAGCCCCTTCGTGGCGTGTAGGCTCCAATCAAGCCAAGAAGAAATTATTACCATGAAGGTCGGTCACCGTCCTTGAAGGGTCGGTCCTTATTATAAGATGTTGATCAAGCTCATGATTAATAGAAATTGGAAAGAACGAGAACAATATGAACTGTCATATCCCAGGAGTAATCTACGTTGTTGATGCATGCTTATGAATATTACGTTTGAACTTGTACTAACGTCTGTAATAAATTGTCTGCGTCTTCGTCAAGAAAAATGGACTCGACTTACATCCTTTTATCAGTTGTGGTCAGTACTTCAGACTACACCCTTGTTTCATAATGTTGAATTTGTGTCGGCCATATATAAGCCCGACTGAAGTTGATAACAGTTAAATTAACTTTATTGACAGTTGTTAACCACGGCATATTATTACAACCCATACACCATGTATGCAGCATAGTCTATAACGACTTCAACGGTGAATAAAGTAGACTCTACATCTACTAGACTCTACACTTACACTTCATCATATACATACCCTAGACATTTAACGTAGTCATCACACTATTCCAGAATAATTCTGACTGAGTTATAATGTGGTAGCAAGTAAGGTTATCTGTAAAACACTACACCTATTAAATACAGATACCTTCACAGCTGATCTCAGTCAGTACACTAAGTCCCCTATAAATATTTATAACATCCCACTTTACCACATATATTGGGGTCTCGCTCCAGGGATATTGAACTTTCTCCTGTTATAGATATTTGGAATAATAAGAATTAAAAGGTATCCTTGGGTGGAAATAAATAAGGTTGAGCTCTCAGTGCCTGTAGTGTCCTTAGATAATTATTGAAAGATTGAATTGTTTACAATTGCATGTTAGACAATGGCCGACTTGGCAAAATTTCGATCTGCTGCAGTACAGACTGCGAAAGAGTTAGGAATGGACGGGCAAATTATGATTGCTTATGTCACTGCTGAATGTGACAAATATATTGAACGGGAAGAAAGAAGATTAGAAAAAGAGGCCGAAAGAAATTTAGAGGCTGAGACTAAGAGGTTGCAGATTGAGGCTGAGGCTAAGAGGTTGCAGATTGAGGCTGAGGCTAAGAGGTTGCAGATTGAGGCTGACAAAGAGGCTAAAGCATTGGAAGCCGAGGAAAGAAGACAGGCTGCAGAAAGAGAAGAGAAGAAATTAGCTGCAGAAAGGGAAGACAAGCGATTGGCTGCAGAAAGGGAAGCAGAGGATAAGAGATTACAAAGGGAACATGAGTTACGACTAAGGGAGTTTGAGTTTCAAGGCCATGCTCCTGAAAATGGGGCCAGTCCCTTTACCTATGATGCCACTGCTAGCCAGGGAGCCTCAACCTCAGCTATGAATTTTCATTTAGATCATTTCGTTGAGAAAGACGATGATATTGAGAGCTATTTAAATAGATATGAACTATTAGCTACCACATATGGGTTAGAGAGAGAAAGGTGGAGCTTAAAGTTATCTCAAGGTCTTCGTGGGGCAGCTTATGAAGTTTTTGCCAAAATGAGCAGAGGTGTTCAGGAAAATTATGACATGCTAAAGCAGGCTCTTTTGTTAAGATATGAAAAGAACGCAGAATTTTATAGGAAAAAATTTAGGAATGCTAAACTACTGTCAGGTGAAACCTATCACCAGTTCTCTGCACGGTTAGAGACATACTTGGAGAAATGGACTTCTCTGGGGAAAACCCAAGATCTTAAGGAAATGGTCCTTATAGAACAACTAAGAGAGTCCATGGCTCCAGACCTGAGAAAGTTTCTCATGGAACAAGGTGCAGAGAGGCTGGGTGAGTTGCTAAATGTTGCTGAAAGGTATCAAGCAGCTCAGGCAGAGGTATCAGGTAATAAAAAGAAACAGGTAGAAAATTTTAGGGCACTACAGAACTTTAATAAATTTGATCCTAGAGATCAAAACAAAGGTAAGCACCAGTTTGATAGGCCACGGTATGACAATAAAAATAAAACCCCACAATTCGATGAAAGGAAATATGATGAAAGAAAATCTTTCAACCAAGGAAAAAGGTGGTGTAAAAATTGTAAGATGAACAATCATGACACTGACCATTGTAGAAGGAAACCTCCTCATTGTGTTGCTATGACATCTGGGAAAAAGAAAAAAAAGGTCAAACCTGCAGAACTGCAGGAACCATACCATCCCCCAGTGTGTGAAGATGTCATCTGTAATGGTGTCACTATAAGGTGTTTATATGATACCGGTTTAGATTACGATTCCGTTGTGAGTTCTCACCTGGTGCAGGCCGATCAATACACCACAGAAACAGTGGAGATTCAAACTGCAACCAAGGATGTAGCTACCATGACACTTCCCGTCGCCCGGATAAAGGTGAAAACGCGATATGTGGAAGGAATCATAAAAGCAGCAGTGATAAATGAGCCAATCTACCCTCTGCTATTGGGGTGTAGATATGTCTTCTTGGGGAATCCCAAGAGACCTGTGATATTGGCAACAGTGCAGACCAGATCACAGTCTAAAAAGGAGGAGGATAATCCAATAAATACTCATCCAGATGAGATGAGGAAGGCACAGGCGGAGGACAAAACACTCAAGCCGTGTTTCAAGAAGTTGCCCAAAACCCATACACCTCCAGGCAAGGGAGAATTTTATATGAAGAACAAACTGATTTATAGGAAGGCTGGATCTGAATCCAATGGTCACGGACAGCTGGTCCTTCCCACTTCATATAGGACTAAAGTGTTGGAACTAGGGCATGCGATTCCCTTCAGTGGTCATATGGGGATCAGCGCAACAGGACAACGTATAGCTTGTCTCTATTTCTGGCCAGGAATAACTGAAGATATCAAACGATATGTAAAATCCTGTCCAGAGTGCCAACGAGTAGCACCTAAACATTGGACTGCACCAGCAACTCTGGGGGAAATGCCCATAGTGGGAACACCCTTTGAGAGAGTTGCCGTGGATCTTGTGGGACCTCTCATCCGAACAAAGAGAAGGAACAGCTACATTCTGACTCTGGTGGACACTTGTTCTATGTGGGGACAGGCGGTAGCCCTGTCATCGATTGATTCTAAACATGTGGCAGAGGCATTGCTCACAATTTTCACAAGGTTAGGCTTTCCCAATCAAATCTTGACTGATAATGGCTCTCAGTTCAAGGGGAAACTAACAGAAGAAGTTTTCAGGATCTTTCAGGCCAAACACTTCCATTGTAGTGTGTACCACCCTCAAGGGAACGGCCAAGTGAAAAGATTTAATGGCACGTTGATGTCGATCCTGAGAAAGTTGGCACACGAAAAACCAGATACGTGGGACCAGTACCTTCACGCCGCCCTCTTTGCTTATCGGGAGGTACCCCATAGTTCAACCGGTATGACCCCGGCAACATTATTGTTTGGAAGGCCAATGAAAGGTCCACTGGAAGCTCTGTTAAGAACGTGGACTGATGAAAAGGCAGAGGAAAATATTACATCCTCATACCAATATGTGAATGAGCTGACCACTCGTTTAAAAACTGGCTGGAAACTTGCCAATGAAAATTTAAGACAAGCCAGGAAGAAACATGCTGCCTATTATAACAGGAAAGCTAAAGACAGAGATTTGGCTGTGGGAGAGAAGGTACTGTTTCTTCTCCCCAGTAGTCAGAATAAGTTACAAATTGGATGGCAAGGTCCATATACAGTTCTAGAGAAGGTGTCTAGAACAAATTATAAGATAGATAAGAAGGGGAAAGAAAAAATCTATCATGTGAATCTCCTGAAGAAATATTTGGAAAGAGAGCATCAGGAAGAGACACACTTGTTGACCTTGTCCATTGCCATGGAGATGAAAAAGGAACCACTTTCATCATTTGAATATCCATAACACCCCTGTGAGACAGCGGCACAGGTGAAAATCAGTACACATTTAACGAAAACTCAGAAAGAGAGAGTACAACAGGTTCTAGATAATCATGCAGAGGTGTTAACAGACCGACCAGGGCATACAAACTTATTGGAATATGATATGAAGCTGATAGACCCCACACCTGTCTGTATGAAACCCTATTCGATTCCTTTTGCTAAGGAGAAAGCTTTGAAGGAAGAGATAGACTATTTGTTGAAGGAAGGAATTATTTCACACAGTGAATCTTCGTGTAGTTCCGGTGTTGTACTCCTAAGGAAGCCCTCTGGAGAACATAGACTCTGTATAGATTACAGGAGACTGAATGTTGTTACAGAAGGACAGGTGGATCCATTACCGGATACAAATCAGTTAATTGCCAGGCTAAATAAAGCTAAATATTTCTCAAAAGTGGATCTGAGTAAAGGATACTATCAGATTCCAGTAAAGCCTGAGGTTAGACCATACCTAGCTTTTAGTACCTCAGAAGGACACTATGAGTTTAATAGATTGCCATTTGGATTGAAGAATGCGCCTAGTGTCTTCTCTAGAATGATGAGAAAATTATTGGACCCTCTGAATAATTCATGTATCACAAATTTCATGGATGATATCCTTATAGCAACAGAAACATTTGAGTAACACATTGACTCTCTGAACATGCTGTTTAATCGACTTAGGGAAGCGAATTTAACAGCCCGACCAACCAAATGTTGCGTTGGATGTAAAGAATTGGAATTCTTGGGACACACAGTTTATCAGGGAAACATGACCCCTGACCCCAAGAATTTAGAGAAACTAAAGAAAGCCCCGAGACCACAAACCAAGAAAGACGTGAGATCCTTTGTCTCATTATGTGGTTTCTACCAGAAGTATATCAAAAACTTTAATTCCATATGTGCACCGTTAACTGATTTGACACGTAAGGGAAATCCAGATCGAATTACATGGACACCACAATGTGAAATGGCTTACCAAGAATTGAAGGAAAAGCTCACAAGTAAACCTATTTTGAAATTACCTGACTTAAGTCAAGAATTCATTGTAAGGACTGATGCCAGTAATATTGGGTTAGGTGCAACTTTGCTACAGAAATCAGATGCATTGGATGGGGAATTAAACCCAGTGGCATATGCTAGCAGAAAGTTGAATAAAGCTGAAACCAATTACTCAACTAGCGAAAAGGAATGTCTTGCAGTAATATGGGCGATAAAGAAATTCAATATTTATCTGTATGGGAAGGCATTTAAGTTGCAAACGGATCACAAATCTTTGTCGTTTCTAGCACAGGCTAGACATGAGAATTCTAGATTACTCCGTTGGCCATTATTGATGCAGCCATTTGAGTTTAGCATAGAGTATATAAGTGGAAAAACAAATCTGGGAGCGGATTTTTTAAGCCGCCATCCGTGTGATGAGAATCACCCTAAACTCCAGGAAAAATAATAAATTTCTCTATGTGTATATAGAATTATAGACTGACATATAACGTCTGTTTTAAGTGGGGAGGATTTGTCGTGAGAAATTCTAATCCACATATATAAATTAAAAAGTAAATGTAAAGCCTAATAAATAACTTCAATAAAAGGAAAGAAGAATGGTAAAGAACAGTGCTGTCACAATGACTGTACTCGAAATCCCCCTTGTTTTCTAATTCGTCTGCAAATTGTAACGTTTCACGTTGATAGTAAAAGCCTACTGCTTCAATACCCGCTTTCTACGATAAAACGTGTACTGCCTTTCTAAGAAAAACCTTGAGATACGCAAGCTGACCTATATTTAATATTCCATTCATGTCATTTTATACACTAAGTTACCATAAACGAAAGACAGATGGACTAAGGATAGAAAGAAAGGGAGGGGCTGAGAGCCGGAACGCGGGAAATACTACCACAGTCTCGCGATACACAATTACTACCATCACGCGTGTAAGGCCACAAGCACTAGCTTTTTTTCAAATCGACAGAGATAAAAAACACTACCCATACGAGTTAGGTTTTAAAAACTTACAAAACACTTATTAGGAAACATGACATTATACTGGTTTACGTTTGAAAACATTACAGTACCCAGACACCACATCGTATTCGAAGTGAACAGGAGGTAGAAGAAAATGCATATTTTGAACGCAGCCCCTTAGCCCCATCAAATTTATATATTTGGGTTCCTTAGGACTTGCTGACAAAGAATATGTTAAACGTTACGCAAATAGTCTAGGAATTAACAAATTATAGCCAAAAGAAATTGTGAGGGATGTCAGACAACACCAAAATCAGAATCGCTCAGTGGCAGATTTTCACACCACCATTGTACGGGAAATAGGTCCCCATGTTACCTCATATTTGATTGGCGGAAAGTAAATGTAAGGCTAAACACGATTAGTCGGACTATAAATACTACTTCTTTGTTGCTAGGGGAAACAGTAGTAGGGTACTTTTTTTTGAAAAGCTGTGTAAACATGGCACGATTGGTTAGACCCGCCAATATAGTCAATCAGAGGCGTCAGGTCAGCACCACATTTGCAAATAAACTTACTAAAGAACCAGTGCGTTGAGCGCCAGTGCATATTTTTCTAAATAAAAGCCTGGGACATCGGCAGATCGAAATTGTGCTATATTCATTGCCAGTCAACGTAACTGTGTATTATTCCATGAATTGTGGTAAGCTTGAAATATTTGATATCTTTTTAATGAAAATTGAATGTAAATTGATAATTTATGTCTGTATATATGTGTGGTTCAGTAGCGAACATGAGGTAAAGCCTATATAGGGCTCCAACCTGAACAGAAGGTGTCGGAGGAAAGTAAAACTACATGGAATTGCCAAACAGTACACTGACACCTATCTTATTGACTAGAAAGAAATAATGCTGGAATTGCAGAGGCGTAGTAACCATTAGGGAGGAATATACTGGTGAAAATTGTTTCAGATGAAGATAGCAGTTGGCCTACCGCTCTGAACTCAGTGTTTGTTATGTATTGTGTTCAGTCTGGAAATTTATTATAAATTAGTTCTGAAATAGGAGGTACAACCTTCTTGTTTCAGGGACCGTGGTCCTAAAGTTATTGAGCAGCACCTGGTCTGAGCTTTGCTGAACCTAGAGGCTGACAGCATACTCCTGGGTCCAGATAGTGACCAGTGAGGTGTCTCCAGAACACAGGGAGGCTATCGAGCAGAGGAGTCCTTTCCTGCCGCCATCACGAAAGATAAGCGTCTGTGGCCAGAGGAGCTCAACATTATGCCCCCCCCCCCCCCTCAAAATCTGACTTTATAATAAAACAGAGGGAAAATACAGTGTTTAAATTGATAGGAACTGTGAACTTTTCCCCATATTATTTCCAAGATAAACAAACACTTGAAGTCATGATGACAAATAACAACATAGCTTGAAAAAACAAAACCAGTATTACCTCATATTACTACTACACAACTGACACACATATGATAATATTAATAAAATATGTCACTACAAGGTTCATATTGATAAATTCTGTATATATAAATTGTAATTACAATTGATTGTGATTCCTGGTTCACTTTGTATTTGAATCAGGTCACAAATATTTATAACATCCCACTTTACCACATCACTTTACCGGTTTAAAATTAGAACCGAGGTCTGGTTGCATGTCCATATTTGGCTACAATGGCTAGCTTTTCTAAGAATGTTTGCAACTAGAGCTAAGGTCTTAATTCATGACCATATAAGGCTTCAATGGTCAGTCTTTACCTGGAATGTGTTGAAGCATTGCCCCTGAGTTTAGCTCAAGGAAGTGTAGCGTCTTCGGCGCATGCGCGTATGTCCAGGGGTTAAACGAGACTTCCGATCTAGGGGTTGAGCGAAAAATATCAGAGGGTTAAGACGTGTTTCGCCTTCTTTGTGTTTTCGGCTTCTTTGTGTTTTCGGCTTCATGTCTGGGGAAATGGAAAACCACTGAGGATGGACTTAGAAGTATTTGAAGATATTCCCCGATGATAGTGATATATTTCAAACGTCTAGGAGACGTGTGTGTGTGTGTTATTAGTGCATTCTGAAGGTCTATCAAGGTAAATGGACATTTTGTTATTCTCCTTGCCTTTCAGAAACTCGTACCACATATATTTGTCAGCTCATTGACTTTTCCCAGGGTGGGAAAGAATCTAACAGTCTACGTGAGTTAAGCTCTTAATTTAGGCTGACTTTATTAGCTTAGGGCTTGTGTACGCCCAGGAAACATTGCATTTTGATGCATCCCGCTGTTTCAGCGGTAATATATTATGGACAAGGTCTGTCCCACCTTGTTTGCCAGTCACAGAGGCTAGTTAAACTTATAGGCCTGCTACCTTAAGGCCTGTTGCATGCAAGCAACACAACTGATGAACTCATGTCAGGAAAGAGTTGGTTAACTCGTGTATCAACACCCGCGAGCAATGCGGGGTATTTTTTCTGAGGCTTGTTTGGAAGGGAACTTAAGATTGTGGTCAACAATCGCGCTTAGGCCCAGCTTACTGACTTGTGAAATATGATACTATCCATGTACTATCGTCATGTTTACATGTTCCTGAATCTTGTTATATGATCATGTCCTGATGTCGTCGTCTTGTTGTAGCGTACTACATTAAAGCTTGTGAAAAGTCAGTTACTGTTCCAAACTTCACTGACTTATTCTTGTACTAGAGTGAGTGCTGAGCCAATGTTTAGAACTGTACACCCTTTCGCGTATGTCATCTCTACACTCTCACTCCATGTCAACACTGCACTTTGCCAGCGCTTCAACATAACTGAAACAGGCTGACCTACATTCACTTGTACTGCACTGCTTTGGTTGATCTGACCTCTACACTCACATACACAGTGCTGTACCCTTTATAATTGTCAACAAGTAAACAGTCATCTACTTTATGAAGGTATCTATGTGATGGCTAGAAAAACACCTTAACAATGTCGAAAGGACCACCTGGGAAAAAAGCAGCTGAGCGCTGTCACCTCAGGGGCGTATCCCCATAGTCAGTTGTGACCTAAGGGGCTATTAATATACACATATACATACTGGGTTTAATGCTCTTTCACTCCATATAGTTCCAAAGAGAAGAGCTGAGAAATCTGGTTGGATAAAATACATTCTACTGGCAATTCGTGACGGTACCGATATAATTGTCCATTGACGCAGCGCTCAGCAACTAATTCTATACTTTGAGATGGTGAATATAAAGTGTCAGAATTCTGTACTCACAAAGCCATTTATGGTGGACGACACTCCTGTCTAATCAAATGACTTGTTCCTCAAGAGAACTTTCCACTGTTAATTAGGACGTAATAATATTCATCTTGCATCATCTGACTTGAGATATCAGGTGAATAATTTCCCAAACAATCCACTTACAATGCGGGGTACATTCTGCTGGTATTCATGACAGTGAGCTCGACGTAGCAGTATGGGAAGCTTACTAAGTAATCACTGCTCGCAGAAAAAGTGCTTCCCTGGTCTGCGATATATAATCGTGATCCTTGCTCAAGTAGCAGCCGTTAGATACATAAACATTATGTCTAACTCATGTGGTTCGCTTAAATTAAGAAGAGATGTTATTTGTTAAATGAAACTAAAATCTCCGTCTCGTTAGGTTCATCTATGATCTTAATAAGTAAATTGTTGCATGAGTAACAATCTAGATCAATGTTTAATACTAGAAAATATAGATGAGGTTTGAGGTATCAATCACGCCCGGACAAAAAGGGTATAGAGTGAAACAAAGTTGTAAGAAAATGATAATGGAAAAAAAACTGAAAAATGAACAAATGAGAGGATTTAGGGGACAAAAATTAATAAAAGACAGAAACAGTCAAGTCAAATACACACACACAAACATGAACCTTTACTAAATCCCATGTCAGGTAACATTGTATCGATGTGACACGCGGGCAACAATAAAACTGACTATCAGAAATGGAAATTCTTTGGTGAATGAGTGGTTGCGCAGAATATAAATATTGCAATAGTTGTACGAGATACTAATGTAGAACTGATATTTTAAACCAGACAAATACCAGTGGAACACGATTTAAGGAGACTCTAGTGCTGGATACGTTACATACTTGGAAAGGAATTGATCAAATATAAAGGTCGTTCCTGGTGTGAAATCTCAATGGTAATATAACTAGAAGGAGACCTCACAGACAAGGACACGAGAACTGGGCACAAATATGCAAAGTATAAAGTTGAAAATGAAAGACCTTGAACGGATGGCACGTGCTAGGAAGGCTAAGCGAGCTTTTGTTCAGAACATGTGCCCCAGAAAGAGCTGGAAGGTAATGAATGAATATATAATTGGGAGGGGGTGGGGGGGGGGGGTTGGAAGAAGACAAACGTAAATAACGGTAGTCGCATAGCAGACACGGCCGTAAGGGTTGTAAATGTTAGAGATCACGCTACTAGGTCCGGCTATGTGTAAGGTATGATGATATATTGTCTTCCTCGCTGCAAATACCTTCAATAACCCAACAGTAGAGTCACGTACCCATTTACAGCTGGGGAAACTGGAACTTAACCCTACTAGGTTTATATCTCGGTTACTCAGTAATTCTTGCTACGAGAGCCAAACACTCTAACTGAATAGACAATCGGTAGTTCAAGTGAAACATAGAAGAGGATATCAGAGACATCTGAGAGAGAGAGACAAAAACTTCAAGACATTGAAAGCATACGTTCGAGAGTAAAATTAAAGCAAATAACATAAAATACAGGTGATTTGTTAAAACCAGTCGTTGATTTTAGATCTTTCTTGAACATTGAATTTACGACAACACCATACCAGTTTTATTATCTTCTGACAGCCAGGTCCTGCAATTATGGTAGAAATGTATTTTGATGGAAGTCAAAGCATCTGCTGATAACTGGTTTGTTGGAAAGGGATCAATGTCTTTTTAATTAATTGTGGTTATTTGTAAATGTATCTCTCAGATGTGAACATAGAGGCAGTGTGGACAGAGTGCTCATTTCTACAAGCGTGTAATGTGGCTCACAACTATATAGCAATAATAATAGCCCCTTCAGTCATAACTGACTATAGGAATGCGCCCCTGAGGTGACAGCCCTCAGCTGCTTATTTTCCTTTCGACGTTTTCTTCTCACCTCTGCTTCTTGTGTGAGCCTCTCTTCGCCCAATCTGAGGTGGCACCGTAAATAGCATCGCCACTTAGTGCGATCGGCAGCTTCATCCTCCCATGTATCTGGATCCATGTCCAGTGCTTTCATATCTCTCTTGCACACATTTCTGAACCTCAGCTGTGGTCGCCCAACTGTTCTCTTGCCATCTGCTAATTGTCTGTAGAAGATATCTTTTGGGATGCGACCATCTTCCATCCGGCGAACATGGCCAAGCCAGCGAAGTCTGCGCTGTCTAGGAAGCGTATACATACTTTGAAGGCCAGCACGTGACAACACCTCGACATTTGTCACTTTATCTTTTCACGAGATGCCGAGAATGCGGCGTAGACACCGCAAATGGAAGGTATTGAGCCTTCTTTCTTGCTTAGCATAGGTCGTCCAGGTCTCGCTGCCATATAGGAGTGTGCTGGTGACGCAGGCATTATATACCGCAGCTTTGGTCTTCATTGTGAGTTTAGAGGTTCCCCAAACACGCGATGTGAGGCAGGCAAAGGTAGCTGCAGCTTTGCCAATGCGTCTGTCGATTTCTGTATCCAGTGAGAGTTTGTCATTGATGGTAGACCCTAGGTATGTGAAGTGGTGCACCACTGCCAATTCATAGTTATCGATAGTGATAACTGGTGCAGCACCCACATCCTGACTCAGTACATTCGTTTTCTTTAGACTTATTGTGAGGCCAAAGTCCTTGCATGCTTTAGTGAAGCGATTCATCAAGCTCTGAAGCTCCTGATGGCTTTGAGTGACGACTGCAGCATCATCAGCGAACAACAAGTCTCTTATAGTGACCCTTCTGATTTTTGTTTTTGCCTTCAGCCTTGAAAGATTAAACAGACGGCCATCTGACCTAGTGTGAAGGCATATTCCTTCAGTTGCATCTCTGAATGCATGTTTCAAGAGTAAGGCAAAGGACTGTGACGTGCTTCCAGCATATTGGACTGTTCCCTTCATGCCGTCATGGAATGACTTTATCATTTCCAGCATTTTAGAAGGGCAGCCTATTTTCAGGAGGATTTTAAAGAGTCCATCCCTACTAACCAGGTCGAATGCTTTTGTGAGGTCTATAAAGGCGATATATAATGGTCTTTTCTGCTCTCTTGATTTTTCCTGAAGCTGGCGGAGAGAGAAGATCATGTCTGTTGTTGATCTGCCAGCTCGGAATCCACACCGTGACTCTGGATATATGCGCTCAGCTAACTTGTGTAGTCGCATTAAGATGACTTTGGCAAAAACCTTACCAACAATACTAAGAAGAGAGATGCCTCTGTAGTTATTGCAATCACTTCTGTCTCCTTTATTTTTATACAGTGTTACAATCTTGGCATCTCGCATGTCTTGAGGAATAGTTGTCTCTTCCCAGCACTGGCACAGCATCCTATGCAGGGGATGTAATAGCGTGCTCTTACAGCATTTGATTAAATCAGGAGGAATCCCATCACTGCCTGGTGCTTTGCCAGAGGCCAAGCTATCAATGGCCTTGCTGAGTTCCTCTAATGTTGGTTCGGCATCCAGCTCCTCCATAGTTGGCAGACTGTTGACTCCATCAAGGGCTGCAGGCGTAACGGTATTGTCTGTAGCGTAAAGCTCAGAGTAGTGCTCGACCCACCTCTCCATCTGCTTACCCTTATCGGTTAGCTTCTCTCCGCTGATGGTTTTAGCGGTGCCGTCTTACTTTTATGGGGGCCAAGTGTTTTCTTTATACAGTCATACATTTGTCTAATGTTGCCTGTTTGCGCTGCGATCTGGATGCTCTCACTGAGCTGGAGCCAGTAGTCATTTGCACAGCGTCGAGCAGTTTGTTGAACTTTGCTTCTCGTAGCCCTCAGGATCTGTAGGGTTCTGGCACTCGGTGAACGTTTGTATTCATTCATAGCACTGCGCTTAGCTTCAACGACAGGTGTCATCACATCTGATGAAGCATCAAACCAGTCATTTGACTTTGCTGTTTTCTTACCAAAGGTGGCAAGTGCAGTACTTTGAATGGTGTTCCGTAGATGCTCCCAGTTCTCTGTAATAGTATCACCATGCTGAGGGCTACTGAGCACTTTCTCGAAGGTCACAGTGAATTGAGCGATCATGAAAGGGTCTGACATCTTGCTGGTATCAATGCGTGGTTTCCCTTCATGTCTGACACGATAGAGTTTTCTTGGTTGTGCTCTGATTTTGCAGCAAACCAAGGAGTGATCTGTATCACAGTCTGCACTATGGTACGAGCGCGTTGAGAGCACAGACCTGAGGAGTGGCCTTCTGACGAGAATTAGGTCAAGTTGGTGCCAGTGCTTGGATCGTGGGTGTCTCAATGACACCTTATTCTGGGGTTTTGTTTGAAAGCAGGTGTTGGTCACGCAGAGGTCATGGTGGACGCACAACTCTAAGAGCCGTTGTCCATTTTCATTCATCTTGCCAATACCAAACCTGCCCAGACATGAGGGCCATGAAACATTATCGGCACCCACTCTAGCGTTAAAGTCACCAAGGAGAACAAGCTGTTCTTGCCTAGGTATGCTTTTGATAATTGCTGTTAGATTCTCGTAGAACTCATCTTTAGCTTCTGAGGCAGAGTACAGAGTAGGAGCATACACACTGACAAGGGTGATGGGACCTGTTCTAATTTGCAGGCGGAGCGTTAACAGGCGTTCTGATCCATTCTCGCCTGGTTCAACCATTTTAGTTAGCGATTTTTTGACCGCAAAACCTACTCCCTGTTCTCTAGCTTTATTAAGATCTTTCCCTTGCCAATAAAATGTGTAGTCCTTCTCGATCACCGTTCCAGAGCCCGCCAGGCGCGTTTCCTGAAGTGCAGCTATATCCACCTGAAGTCGTTTAAGCTCATCATTAAATATGGCTGTCTTCCTTACATCGTTTACATCCTCTAGGTTTTCGGATAGTCCAGTCAACATAGTCCGGACGTTCCAGCATCCTAATCTGAGAGTTTGCTTATTTCTATTTTTTCGATAATTGCTTGGTGCAAAATGTTCTGTCCACAGTTCGGGTTTGACCCTAATCCCCATGCACCCAATGGGGAAAGCAGACAGTGGCGGGACAACACCTTATTGACTGGGGGCTGCAAAGCTTGAAGCGAGCGGTAGCTGTCCAGTGAGATCCTAGAACCTCTCCCACTGTCGGAAGTAGCCCCTGGCGCCATGCCCTACACCAATTGGGCAAAATGCTTATAACCGGTAACTGCTACTTCCCGTGTTTTGCCGACACCTATAGGGTGAAGCTGGAGTGTCCTCTCCAGGGCGCGAGCTTGGGCACAGTTATATGGAGATCAAGCTGTTGCCCATGCAGCATGTTCCCCCTCTCCACACAGCCGGTAGATCCAAAGGAACGGCAGTAGCCGATACAGTTTGGTACCAGCCATGTCGCAGGAGTTGCCAGATTAATGTCGAATCGACATTAGACTGCCTTAGAGACTCCGACTCCGGATTTATCCTCAGGGTTTACTCCCGAAGCCAATTCCATAAATGGATATTCCCGCAAGGCAGCGGTGGTTTGAATTCAGAGTTCCTTCTCTTAGATAAGCTTCCAACCAAGGATCACGAGCCCTATCTGCCCAAAGCTGCTGGTTTTAAGGCGCCAGTCGCTCGCCTTTGCCCCTTCTCCCGTCAGTGGAAACAGTTCCGCCGGGCTCAAATTGAGCCACACGTGAAGGCCGGGAGCTGGACTTGGTTGTCAGAGGCTGTTTGAGGCGCGTGCCATAGAAGTATTTTATCTGCAGTGAGAGCTTATCCTCACTACAACTCCCGGCAATAACAACCTTTTGATCTAACGATATAGCGCTACGCTCTAATCTATCAAACTCTAAGCCTAATTTCTTTGTTGAGGTGGTTTCGCAAAAGACATTCAGTTATTTGTGTTTCATACCATCTTTACACACTTCACCTTTGTATTGACCTACCTTGCAGCATGTTAAGTTTTTTATTCTTTCTTGGGTTTTACTTAGATACATAAACATTATGTCTAACTCATGTGGTTCGCTTAAATTAAGAAGAGATGTTATTTGTTAAATGAAACTAAAATCTCCGTCTCGTTAGGTTCATCTTTGATCTTAATAAGTAAATTGTTGCATGAGTAACAATCTAGATCAATGTTTAATACTAGAAAATATAGATGAGGTTTGAGGTATCAATCACGCCCGGACAAAAAGGGTATAGAGTGAAACAAAGTTGTAAGAAAATGATAATGGAAAAAAAAATTGAAAAATGAACAAATGAGAGGATTTAGAGGACAAAAATGAATAAAAGACAGAAACAGTCAAGTCAAATACATTTACAACCCTTACGGCCGTGTCTGCTATGCGACTACCGTTGTAGCCTTACAAAAACGACAATCCCAGAGAAAATAAGGAGCGTTATCAATTATTTGCCTAATATGTTTAACAAAGGAGTTAGATTGTTTTGGTCACTCACTATGGTTGAGTCTTATTTGCCTTTCTAAATGTAATCCTACACTCTTGCTATTAACGCATGGCCGTCACACTTACGATCTACTGTTTATAACTGATAGCCAGGCAGTTTCGTAATCAACGTCCAGAGCTTATCCTGTTTCCCCCAAGTTATTTGCTGTTAATTTCTCAATATCCACTAGAACATGACTAGATATAAATACACACCATTGTCTATCTTTATCGCATAACTATTTCCTCAGTAGATTACCATCATATTTGTCACGGATTGCCTCCCCTTAGCTCTACAGTAGTAGTCCAACAGTGGGCAAAACTCAAGAGTAACTAATGCGGGTTTTCAAAGGTGTCTACCTTCGAAAAAGATTGGCAGAGTTGTAGAGAGAGGGATAATGATGCTTCTAACTCAAGGTAGTATACAAAAGATATTCAGAAAGCAAGAACAATGCTACATGAAGCTGAGCAAGTGTTAACTCTAGTATCTGTGATAAGGGTGGATTTGTGCTGAAGTGGTAACTTGCCACCCTTATCGACACCTGGTGTTAAAGTGTAAGATGTAGGTGTCTTCTCTGATTTAGGATGTTGCTGTGTATGTGGTAGTGGAACAGTTCACAGGGTTATCACACAGGCAACATGACGTGTAGAGTCATAGAAAGGGTAACTTCGTTGTATAAGTTTCTTTCATTTATTGCACGCCACAAAACAGTCATGATACTTATGACATCAACATGGTTAACGAGTTCAGCAAGATGATATGGCACATTGAAAACAATTTCTGTAGTCAGCAATGATAGCTGTTGTATATATGCGTCATAAGACATCACAGTTCAATAGATTCAGAAATTCATCAATCATCGAGTGCTAGTTCGTGAAGCTGTATAAATAATAATAATTTCTATAACTTCTGCAACAGTGTCAGCTACAGATCTTCAATGTTCATAAACAATAATAAATGCTCCCATTCTGATGCTAGCAGATCAGTTGTATACAATAAGTCCGTTCACTGTCTGCACGTGAATAGCATACATGGGCTACAGGTCAGCTCGACCTTTATAATGTTCCTAAGTCTAACCATCTGACTTGGACGTGATCTCTGATATAACGAATCCTGGAACACAGACAACAGTCTTGTTGGTCTAGAGCGACCCATATATATTTAACTAGTTCAGGTATACAGATACTGGTGACTTAATCCTAGTCAAAGTACCTCTCCATTTTGCATCACACAGGCGAGCAAATAGGCGACAAAATGACGAACCTCTAGACGATAGCATAAAGTTCGATACAAGAGGAATTACCTTATTTCGGAAAATCAACCATGAACATATGCCTCCAGGCAGGCTGCATAATACTGGGAAATAGTCTAGTTAGCTAACTAACTCACTAAGACACTGTATTTCCCTCAGAGAATCACAAGACGCAGTTGCGTCTGCTCGCTTCTTAAACCATTTCTAAACTGCCCCAACTGGGCGGAACACACAGAACGAACTCCCGGTTTGACATGCGCAGAACGACAATCTCTGAGTTGCCGTTCACAATAAGACGATTCGAAGAACATTCGAGATAAAAGTCTTACACAGTCGCGCCTTTTATGGTCATGAAAAGAAGCGTTAAGAAAGGTTTCAGACATCTACCATAGTTGACTGATACTACCAAATAAGGAGATGTGGTCACGCTTCGTTCAAGAAATTATAGACCGAACGTGTCTCTATACAAGAGAAGGCAACTCCTAACAAATTGTAGTTTCGATAACTCGGATTATGTCCCTTTGACCATAGAAAACATAATACACACTTCAGTCAAAAAAATGATCATACATATGAAAAAAATGTTTATACAAACGAAAAATAATAATGATCCGTGCGTAACATTACCGCACCCTCCCTGGAAAAAAAAAAAATGTCCCATTTTTTTTTTTTTTAAATCCTGGAGCCGGAAAAAATCTAGGCTCCTAACGCACGTATGATGCGTGGATATATACCTAACAAATTAGCTCAACGCATGGAGCGACACTGAGATCATATCTCAGATCCTTAGAGAAAAAAATTTATCTAAGTATACGCTGATATATTCCAGGAAGGTGCCACCAACACACGCCACAATGATGGCAACAACATAATGACAATCAAATTATACTCATACCAATATATGAAATTAAATATATTATGTGTTATCATACAATGTGTTGCAAATAGCGGTGTAATTTACTAATATACCGCACTATATTATTACATTATATAAAGTAACAGTAATTAATAAGTAATACATGTGTTGCTCTTCGGTGACACAAAACATTCAATAGAAGAAGATGTGGACATCATCCGCTCCCAATGTAGGACAGGACTTGATATCCTCAAAGTTCCACAATGGACATAAACTCGCAGACTTCAATGATGTGCTGCGAAAATATCAATAACACAAATCTTAAAGACAACTGGTAAATTTCTTAATACAATCCTGAAAATAATTTATTTAAATGTGGCCGAGTGATCTTTTGGCCCGTATATCACTAACTAAGCCTTCTTAGATAATTACATGGTACAATGTTATAAATTTCCCTCAAAAAAAAAAAAGTGAGACAAAATCTACTAACATGTCATTATAACATTGGACTGTATATCAGGAAATATATATATATGACAGAAGAATCATGTGGAATCGTGTGGACATCTGGACAGAATGTCTGCCATTACATTATCCGAACCACGGATAGCTCGAACCGAGAAATGAAATGGTTGAAGAGCTATGGCATAACGAGTGGACCTCGAGCTCTTCAAGTTTTTGCTCTGAATAGCAGTAAGCGCTTTCTGGTCGGTTTCCACAATGAAATGTGCGCCTAGAAGAAATCTTTGTAACTTCAGAATAGACCATACCATAGCCAATAACTCACGGTCTAAAACCGAGTAATTCTTTTCTGCAGCGTTTAATTTCCTAGAGATATACATCACCGGATGCAAAGTATCAGAATACTCCTGCATTAGTGCTGCCCCAATCCCTGTTGACGAGGCGTCACTTCGAAGAACAAAAGTCTTCTCAATAGTAGGTAACTTAAGAATAGGTGGAGATGAAAATAGGGCTTTAACCTGGTCCAATGAGGATTGACATTCTTTAGACCAGCGGATCAGATTAGGCGACCCTTTCTTCAATAAAGTAGAAAGCGGTGCCATAATGGAGGACAGATTCGGAATGAATCGTCCGTAGAATTGAATCAAACCTAATAGACTCCTTACTTGTTTCTTCGTCTTAGGGACCGAAATGTTAAGTATTTTTGAAACATTGTGGTCCTCTGTCTTTAAAAGACCATGACCAACCCGATGACCTAGGAAAGAAATCTCGCTAAATCCTATAAAGGCTTTAGAGGGTTTTGCAGTCAAGTTATACTCGCGAAGAGTAGACAGTAATTCGTATAAACCCAAATAATGATCTTCCCAAGAATCACTGAATAGACAGATATCATCTAGGTATGCTATGACATCTGTACGATATGCGAGAATTCGCCGCATCATGCGTACGAATGTAGCAGGGGCGTTCATAAGACCAAAAGGCATGAAATTCCATTGGAATAAACCCCTAGGTGTAGAAAAAGCTGTAAAAGGTTTGGCACGTTCAGTTAGCGGGACTTGCCAATAACCTTTAGACAAATCTAGTTTGGTAAAGAATCTAGAATTAGAAAGTTTATTGAGTAGCTCTTCTAATGAAGGCATAGGTTCAGCATCGAACTTCGTAACTTGGTTCAATTTGCGATAATCTACGCAAATGCGAATGTTATTATCCTTCTTTCGAACAATAACCATAGACGAAGAGTATGCTGAAGTGGATGGTTCAATGATTTCCAAACGTATCATTTCATCCAACTCTTTTTCGACTTGAGACTGGAAATGAATAGGTATTGGATATGGTCTGACTCTGATAGGATTGTGATCAGTTAGCACAATGTCATGTTCTATGACATGTGTGTGTCCCGGGATGTCTGTAAGAACATCCTGAAATGTTTGCAACATCGAAGAAACTTGTCGATGTTCCTCAGCGGAAAGATTTGGAGAAACGGTCACGTTTTTCCAAGATTCCGTAGAATAAAGTGGGACCATAGAAAGAGGAAGATTGACATCAGAAAAAGTAGTTTCCTCATCCTGTATAACTGACAGAGATGAGTACTGACCATGAGTTGCTTGTGAATTGTCCGTAGCCTGGAAAATAGGCTGCAAATAGTCAGGTCTTTCATAAAATTCTGTGAGCATATTTATGTGGAAAGTTTTATGCTTTCCATCAATATCGACAACATAGTCGACATCAGAAATTTTGGAGACTATTGCATATGGACCTTTCCATGCAATTAGAAGTCTGTTCTCCCTTGAAGGAAGTAGAACGAGAGCTTTGTCACCTGGACAAAGTTGTCGTAGACATCTATTCTTATTTGCAAACTGCCTTGCCTTTTCTTTAGCAAATTCTGAAGACGAAGTTGCTAGTTTGCATGCCTCGATGATCTTTTGCCTAAGAGCAATGACGTACTCATAAGAAGATTGAGTCTCATCGCTAATATTATCGGCAGTGATTAGATCGTGAAGTAAAGACATAGGGCCGCGCGGTTGCGCGCCAAAGACAAGTTCAAAAGGGGAAAACCCCGTATGTTCATTGGGGACCTCTCTATACGCAAAGAGAGCCGCGGGTAAGACCCTGTCCCAATCCTGAGGATGATCCTCAGTTATTTTACCAAGTAAAGTTTTCAGAGTCCTATTTAAACGTTCGACCAACCCATTAGACATTGGGTGATAGATACTGCTGAGAGACCTTTTAATGTGTAGCATAGACATTACCTGTGACATAGTGTCTGATATAAGTTGAGTGCCATGGTCTGACAATATTTCTCCGGGAAAACCCAAGCGAGAAAATATCAGCCAAAGAGCGTCTGCGATATCAGCAGTTGAGATGCTCTTGAGAGGTATTGCCTCTGGCCAACGTGTGCACATATCGACACATGTAAGGATAAATTGATGTCCTCTAGCCGACTTAATTCTAAAAGGACCGATAATATCTATTGCCATTTTTTGAAAAGGGCGAATAGGAATGTCAGCAGCCTGGATAGGCGCAGCATGTC
Source organism: Oreohelix idahoensis (assembly GCA_024509875.1). Classification (NCBI taxonomy): domain Eukaryota; kingdom Metazoa; phylum Mollusca; class Gastropoda; order Stylommatophora; family Oreohelicidae; genus Oreohelix; species Oreohelix idahoensis. The sequence goes on along the minus strand of JAMPIV010019531.1, from coordinate 25,510 downwards.
GTGGTCCTTTAGATTTGACCTCCTGACATACTTTGCAAGAGCGACAGTACATTCGTATGTCCTTGCTCACAAATGGCCAAAAGAAAGCCGCAAGAACCCTCGACTTTGTACGGGAAAAACCCATATGTCCAGCACATTGCGAGTCATGAGCATGTTGCAATATTTGCAATCTCATGCTCTTAGGCACAAGAATTTGTGAATGAGTGGACGTAGTCGAGTCTTGTACCATACGTACAAGTACGCCGTTCTTCATAGAAATCCAAGATTTCCTATTAGTGTTCTGATTAGGATCACCTTTTTTTGCTAGAATGAAGAATTTTTGTAAAGAAGGATCTTCTTCTTGCAATTTGATAAATGAGTCACGTGTAATAGTCAAGTGACTATCTTGGTCATTTACTTCATCATTATTAGTTAATGAAGTTTGAGGTGGATCCAGAGCATGTGCTCTTGTGACCACCGCATTGGTAGCTTCAATGTTTTGCTCTTCCCAAACAGCAATCTGCTGTGGGGTACATTCCCTAACTCCGTGAATACGACCAATAATAAGGTCCGCAATAGGGTTTGGAAGTAGACACGCGTGGACCTCTCCCGTGAAGAAAGGAGTAGCAATGTGTATTATAGCAGTAGGATACTTTTCTAACGTGCCACCAAATGTGACACATTTGATGACTTTTCCTGTAGCACAGGATGGATCTACAAGAGATTGCCTAACGCCGACAGTAGTACATCCAGAATCAAACAACACTGAGACTGGATTACTATTTACTAGCCCCTTATGTAATATAAGAGAACCTCTCCCATCATGAGCAACATTAGCAGGAAGAGCGGGCAAAGGATGACCACAGCTTAGAGTACTAATGGTTTTCGGATCAAATAAAGTACTGCATTGGATACACTTATTTGCCCTACGAAAATCAAAAGATGAGCATCCGATAGCATTATGGTCTTTATCATTATTAACCTGTTTATCTGCTCCCTGAGATTCTTGTTGAACAGAATTTGTCTGTTGATATCTTTTTCTCTTATGTTGCGATCTACCGCGACCATTATTGCCTCTGCAATTATCATTAAAGTCCCTACTGTAATTTTTATCCTGGTTTGAGTTCCAGTTTCCATAACTGTCATTACTATCTCTATGCTGTTGAGAACCTCTATTATCTTGGTATTGAGGTCTCTGCATAAAATATTTTCCTCTATACCGATTACCTTTGTGAAAATTTCTAAAGTTAACCGGAGTAGAATAACGTGTAGTATTAGGTTGTCTCCAGTTCTGGGAAGAAGAATCACCCTGGAATTGATCACTATGGTTCTGGGCATAATTACGATTACTCTTTTTATTGAAATTTTTCTGGCTACCCTGAAATTTACGCATAAAATTTGGGCCATAAGGTGCTGCCGAAGCAACTGGCAGACCTTCTTTCACCTTAGAGTTACTAATGGTTATGTGCGGATGCGCAGTAACATACTGGCTACAGTATTCTTCCATTTCTTTTATGTTTTTAGGCTTACGCTCATGAAGAAAAGATAGAAAAGCTTCATTAACAGAAGACATAACCTTATCTCTAAGTAGTAAATCCATAAGAGCTTCAAATGTATTTTCTGTCTTAGACAACTCAACCCATCGTAAAAAAGTAAGACGGATGCCTGAGATGAATTCAGAGAATTCAACTCCAGTTTCTGGTAACATGGTTTTAAATTTAAGACGATATCCGTCCTCGTTAAGTTGGTACTTCTTTAACAATGCCGCCCTGACAACCTCATAGTTGTTTTTGTCAGGCACATCTACCATACTCAACAAAGTCAAAGCATCACCTCTAAGTATCTTGGACAGATGATACACATATAATGTTTTATCTATATTATGTACATTACATGCACTTTCAAATCTATCTAGATAAAATGTTATATCATCGATTGAGGGATTAAATGCTGGTAGATTAAGCTTGAAATCCTTAGCATTAGTCTTATTTGACACCTTATTTGCCTCATTAGCATTACCAGTGTTCAATAACTTTAACTTCTCTAACTCTAAAGCTAAGACTTTTTCATCATGTTCCATTTTTGCTTTTCTCTCATCAGCCTCTCTTTGTAACCTTCTTTCTTCAGCCTCAGCCTGTAACTTTCTTTCTTCAGCCTGGGCCTGTAACTTTTTTCCTTCAGCCTCTATTTCAAGTCTCTTATTTTCAGCTTCTTTTTCAAGTCTCTTATTTTCAGCTTCAGCCTGGGCCTGTAACTTTTTTCCTTCAGCCTCTATTTCAAGTCTCTTATTTTCAGCTTCTTTTTCAAGTCTCTTATTTTCAGCTTCAGCCTGGGCCTGTAACTTTTTTTCTTCAGCTTCTTTTTCAAGTCTCTTATTTTCAGCTTCTCTTTTTTGTTTTTCCATTTCCATTTGAAATCTTTTTTCCTCCACCTGCATCTGCAGTTTCTTTTGTTCTATTTCAGCCTCTATTCTCTTTTGTTCAGTTTGTTCTTTCATTTTCTTTTCTTCCGACTTCAATGCCTTGGCATATTGAACAGTCGCAAATTCTTCTAATTTATCACCTGTCTTCCCAAGGGCTTTACCCTGCTCAATAAAGTACTCAAATGTAGACATGATGTCCAAAATGTGAGTACAGAACCTGAAATAATTAATTATCTTATTTCAATGTTAAATAGCAACAAGACTTAATAAAGTGCTTGTATAATCTCTATGTTGAACCCAATCTCTGTGGGAAACAGGAGTTGACACCAACTTGTATTATCAAATGTATAATAATATCACAAGTCACCTCTTAATTAACAGTGCACTACCCAAATCAGTGCATAATCATCAGTTATTTATCATAACTGCACTACAATAGTGCATAAGCAAAAACACCAGTTTGTTATGATAAGTGCACTATAGACCAATAGTGCATGAGCATATATCAACAATAGTGAAAGCTAACTATGCAAGAACTATGTAAACAATAACAAGACAATGTAAACAATAACAAAGGTCATCAACAATGTAAACAATAACAAAGATCAAAGTCAATGTAAACAACAACAAAGATCAGAGTCAATGTAAACAATAACAAAGATCAGAGTCAATGTAAACAATAACAAAGATCAGAGTCAATGTAAACAATCAACAAAGATCAAACAATACGAAAACATTCGCATAAGTCAAATACACAAACAGCAAAACTAAAAAGAAATATGCGAAGATATGACTAACAAATGACGCTACAGTGTATACACAAAAATATACGTAAAGAACTGAATAATAGCAAAGGGGAGACCTACAAATACAAACAATCGAAATCGAAACTAAAAACACAAAGAAAGAGAGAGAAGAAAAAAAAAAAAAAAAAATATATATATACAAGAAACAAAAATAAAGCACAACTCGTCACAACTAAACAGATATAGCAACGATTGTCGCTAGCAAATTTCACTGTAGGAAATTCGCACAGTCCCTAACGAAAACGCTAACAGTAGAACCTCTGTGACGTGGTATCTTCTACTGCAAGACTCCGCCCAACCGAGAAAACCCGCTGAAATATAAACATATAAATATACAAATAACAAATAACATATAACATATAAACATGTATCATGAAAACAATAGGAGAAAGTGTGAAAGTACAGAAGGCTCAGTTAGAACATAAGGGCACAGTTCACAAACAAAACAGGCCACTTAACTTCTATAAATCCAGCGTCAGCACGGTGCAGAACAGGATGTAATCAGCATTCTGAGGATAATGATCCAACGTTGATTAACTTCTGCTCCCATAAACAGCCATGACGAAGGAAATGAGCTTCTAATACTGCAACAGTTGTTACGGCACTTGACCTTCTGAATCTTCTAAATTGATTTAACCGGCACTTGACCTTCTGAACCCGCAACAGTACCCCTGAGACCGGAACAGTTGTTACGGCACTTGTCCTTCTTTTCACCAGATCAGGAAATCCATTCGCTCGGTACTTGTCCTTCTAATTTTACATAAACTTCAATATTGCCGAGCAGCGCCGGGTAGTTTCAAAATCAGCAACTGTCAGAAAATCCGGATACTTTCAATAAAATTTCTTGTAAGGTGGTAGTTGATGCTGTAGTTGTATCTAGTATGATGATGATGTCTGGGTTTGCTGACCCCCTTGATAGCTGGAATCAGAGTGAACCAACCTATGGCCACCAAAAATGATATGGTGCGCCAAAATATCAGATGATAGAACCAGCTCTGGCCACCAAAAATGATAAGGGTGGATTTGTGCTGAAGTGGTAACTTGCCACCCTTATCGACACCTGGTGTTAAAGTGTAAGATGTAGGTGTCTTCTCTGATTTAGGATGTTGCTGTGTATGTGGTAGTGGAACAGTTCACAGGGTTATCACACAGGCAACATGACGTGTAGAGTCATAGAAAGGGTAACTTCGTTGTATAAGTTTCTTTCATTTATTGCACGCCACAAAACAGTCATGATACTTATGACATCAACATGGTTAACGAGTTCAGCAAGATGATATGGCACATTGAAAACAATTTCTGTAGTCAGCAATGATAGCTGTTGTATATATGCGTCATAAGACATCACAGTTCAATAGATTCAGAAATTCATCAATCATCGAGTGCTAGTTCGTGAAGCTGTATAAATAATAATAATTTCTATAACTTCTGCAACAGTGTCAGCTACAGATCTTCAATGTTCATAAACAATAATAAATGCTCCCATTCTGATGCTAGCAGATCAGTTGTATACAATAAGTCCGTTCACTGTCTGCACGTGAATAGCATACATGGGCTACAGGTCAGCTCGACCTTTATAATGTTCCTAAGTCTAACCATCTGACTTGGACGTGATCTCTGATATAACGAATCCTGGAACACAGACAACAGTCTTGTTGGTCTAGAGCGACCCATATATATTTAACTAGTTCAGGTATACAGATACTGGTGACTTAATCCTAGTCAAAGTACCTCTCCATTTTGCATCACACAGGCGAGCAAATAGGCGACAAAATGACGAACCTCTAGACGATAGCATAAAGTTCGATACAAGAGGAATTACCTTATTTCGGAAAATCAACCATGAACATATGCCTCCAGGCAGGCTGCATAATACTGGGAAATAGTCTAGTTAGCTAACTAACTCACTAAGACACTGTATTTCCCTCAGAGAATCACAAGACGCAGTTGCGTCTGCTCGCTTCTTAAACCATTTCTAAACTGCCCCATCTGGGCGGAACACACAGAACGAACTCCCGGTTTGACATGCGCAGAACGACAATCTCTGAGTTGCCGTTCACAATAAGACGATTCGAAGAACATTCGAGATAAAAGTCTTACACAGTCGCGCCTTTTATGGTCATGAAAAGAAGCGTTAAGAAAGGTTTCAGACATCTACCATAGTTGACTGATACTACCAAATAAGGAGATGTGGTCACGCTTCGTTCAAGAAATTATAGACCGAACGTGTCTCTATACAAGAGAAGGCAACTCCTAACAAATTGTAGTTTCGATAACTCGGATTATGTCCCTTTGACCATAGAAAACATAATACACACTTCAGTCAAAAAAATGATCATACATATGAAAAAAATGTTTATACAAACGAAAAATAATACCCAGCTGAGGTAATTCTGCGAAATTCCCCATATTACTATTGTATAGCTCTGTTTACGTGTATTTAAGAAATGGTCTAAGACATACGATTATAGTACATTCAAAATGATTAACTCAACTTAGATTTGTTTTTATACAAGTAACAAATTTAATAATCATTATGTTTTAACAGTTATAAAAATGAATAATTCTTTAACAAACACTAATCACAATTGTGTGATGTTATGGAGTTAAAAATTGGATAGTTCATTTGGCAGCTTTATGTTTCTACTTACCTTACCTGCCAATGAGTTTCTGATCTCCCGCTGATGTTTGAGACTTTGCAGAAAGATGACTGGATCACACTCGTTACTTGTTAAGTTTGAAAGTTGTAGCACGTTCCAATAAGTATCATGGAGTAACTACCAAGCTGGTCCCGCGTCTCTAAGACCCGTCTGATGACGGTGTCTAGCGTCGACTTCTGGCCACTTATACCCTCACTTGTTCCAGAGACAGTACCCTCAGCTAGTACCACCAACTAGTGTCACAAAAGAGGAGAAACAAATACTTTCTGAGTTTTGAGTTTCCCGATACATACTTAAGTGTCCCCCTCTTTTCATTCCACCATCCCATCTACCTCAGAACTTTTACCCTCGCTGAGAATTAATATTAATCCCATTAAGTGGAAAAAACATTCATTACAGTTAGGTTGAATAGATTTATATTTACCTTTACATTGGTTGAACATGTTAATAATATAAATTGAATTTGTTTCCCTTTACATCTACCATGTTTGAAAATTTTAACAATAAATATTGAATATGTTTACATTTACATCTACACTGATTGACAATATTAATAATATAGAGTACGTACACCATTTCTTTTATCATTCAATCCCTGCTCCATGTGGAACTTGGGCTACCTCTGCTTTTGGTTTTCTGTAAGAAACTCGCAATAAAGCAGTCACCAGCCCTCGCAGTGGTCGTTCATGAAATCATCATTTTATATGCTGAGGTTGCCAGCCTCAAATGACTTGGACATCCACTAGAAATTCTCACATATTAATATTCACATGTCAATATACTCGTATATATATATATATATATATATATATATATATATATATATATATATATATATATATATATATATATATATATATATATATATATTAGTTCACATGTTAATAATTTAAAATATAGAATTTAAAGTGTATTACGCCAGTCTTTAGGCTCATAGACTGCTGTCTCAGAGAAACAGGTTACGGCAGCTTGAACTGCCTGTAACACGTGGTCTTGGGTGTTGTTATTTTAGTAATAAGTTCCCACTTTGACTTTGTGTTACAGTTTCCTCAGATTCCGGTTTTCCGTGTTAAAATGGTAGCGTTTTCCTGGGCTCTAAGTCCTCAATTTGCTCAAACACGGTCCGGCCTGGTAAATGAAATCTGCTGCTTTTCTTAACTCTAGCCAGGTCTGGTTGTCTTATTGGCGTGAGGTGAATTTTCACAGTGTTCTAAACTGACTAAAAGTGTCAGGTTATATTACACTTCGCTCCCCCGCAGTACTTTATTACGAATTAGTTAGGGTCCAATCCTATGCTTCGAATGCCCTCCAGTCATTTGAAAACCTGTGTGTTTTGGTGGGGTAATTCAAAATATTTTCACTAGGAAATTTATGTGCGTTAATGCAAAGGTCATTTGAAACATGACATTTAACCTAGAGAGATTACGTTGTCACGTCTTTGTGGCGTACCTTTAAGTTTTGTCTGTTTTAGTCAATGATTAAAATGGAAGTGAGATTTCCGTATATTCTCGTCAGTGATTACACATAACTTCTTACTTTTTTCTTAAGTAATATCTTCGTAATACTTCTATCCGGATGCTATTACCTCATTCCGTCTTCCATGTGCATGCCTGTAACAGGACTGCAGACTAGTAATTTATCTCCCTGTCCTTGTACAAACACCGACCCTCGTGTAACCATCTGGGCTGTGACTTTTCACGACAGTAATTAGGGAATCCCAATCGCCTAATCAGCGCTAAATAAACTGGCTGGGCGTACGTCGTACTAATCCGGCGTGGCCAAGGTTTGGTACGTGAGAATTTTACCAACATGACTGTCGGTCAATATTGCATCACAGAAGAGATGGTCAGGTAACAGACATGACGAATTATTACTGAAAGAAGAGTTAGGTGATAAGAAAATAGCTACTGCCTGCTTGATAGCAGAGAAAGACATGTGCCGCCCACTGAAAATTACACGTAATCGGTACTCACAATAAATGTAACTGAATAATGCCGGAGAGTAGAAGAGATGGACTCAATAATTAGGTCACAATATTCGTATAGCCTAGCATCTAATTTCATCTACTTATCACAATCGCGCAGACCACAGTTGCAGATTGAAGAGATTCACGCCACAGTTAGGGAAGGCAAAGGCAGCGAGTAATGGAAGATTTAGAATACAAAATAACAAAAGCTATCAGTGGAAAAAGGAGTGCAAGTATTATTAGACAAGTGTTGCATTTGATTTGCTGAGTAAATATAATTTCTTGCAACTTGAAAAAAAAAAAACTAATATTAAGAAGTTCATATGAGCAAATCGTGCTGTATCAAACGAATGGTATGGGTGATTTCAAACATGTTGAATATTCAGTAGATTCAAACTCCTGGGTTTTTGGGTCCAACAATTATAAGACATATTTATTCTTCAGACAAGTCCTCATTTCAAGTTTTATAGCATCTTATAAAATTCATGCATAATATTCGTCTCCTACTGTCCTTTTCATATCATGTTATACTCTGGCTTATATACTGAAGGTGACAACATGCGTAACACCCAAGTAGCGATAACCAAACTACGTAGATTACAATTATATTCCAATAGCTCCTATAACCAAAGACTCCTCTTATAAAATTACTCTTGAATTATTATACTCGCGTTCAACATCAACGAAATCCTTGTGGCGATCTTTACACAACTAAGCCCCGTAGGAGGACTATCATAAACTACAATTCGCATAGCAGCGAAGTAGATCACGTCTTCACTCGACGGATACAAATTACAAAAGGCCAAGATCAACCGTTTTACTCAATTAGCGCGGCACCTCACTACGTCATATTGCTAAGAGACACAACCCTCTATCGCGTTCATTAACAAATGGGGCAAAACATAACATGTTGAACTCAGATAGAAATGGTACCGCGTATATTAAACTGCTAACAAATCTAAGTGATGCCAACATGTAATAATACATAATAAATCTTCCTTAACAACAAGTAAGATACAAGCAGGGAAATCTCATCACCACAGAACAGGGGTAAGAATCAAAATGAACTGAGCACTTTAGAGTAATGCTCAATAAGACACCACTAGAGATGCAGCTGAACATTCCCGATGTTGAAAATTATCTAGATATCAATACAGATGTTCCAAGAATAGAAGAAATCTTCACATCAATCAAAGGGTCGAAGAATAGAAAAGCTTCTGATCAAGAGAACTTAAGCGCCGAGCTATTTAAAATTGATCCTGAATTATCAGCTGAACTCTTAGAACCACTCTTTGCACAAATCTGAAAAACAGAGACTACACCACTGGAATGGAAGAAAGGAACAATAATTAAATTAACAAAAGAGGGTGACCTTACATACTGCAACAGCTAGAGAGGAATTACGCTTCTCTCTGTTCTCAACAAAATATCAAAAGCAGTAGATCATAAACTGACGAAGGAACAAGCAGGATTGAGAAAGAACAGAAGACCCTGATCAAATTTTCACCCTCAAGAACATAATAAAGCAGTGCTCAGAAAGGCAAAGACAACTATATATATATATATATATATATATATATATATATATATATATATATATATATATATATATATATATATATATATATAAACTTTGTCAATTTTAAAAAGGCTTTTGGTAGCATATATAGGGATAGCCAACGGAAAATTCTACCCGCTTACGGGTGTATTGTTTCCATCATAAAAAGTCTCTATGCTAGCTTTGCATGCAGTGTTGGGATGAGCAACCTTACTTTCGAACCGAAAACAGTTGTACGGTAGGGGTTGCCCTTTGTCAATTATACTATTTTTAACTGTCATAGACTGTGTGATACGCCAGACAACAGAGGATACCTCTAGAGGAATAAGATGGACAACGTTCATCACACTGGATGATTTAGAATACGCCGACGATATTACACTACTCTCACATTCACGCCAGAACATCCAAGAAAAAACATACAAACTGAATAAATATAGCCAATAAATGGGACTGAACATCAACCTGGAGAAGGATAGCGAAAGGTGTTTACGATTGTAGTAGTCAGTAGTAGTCACTGAAAGACCAGATTAAGAATTCTGTCTGACAGGAATATATTCCCAGTGTCACAGGGATAGTCACGGCTGTGAAGGTCTCTGCTTCAGATAGTATTCGGGTTAAAGTCAGAACCTAACGTGCCACCTTGCTATGTAACTAACATATGATAATTTTAACAAATTAAGTAAAACTCAAAAATGCAACATTATACGTGTGACAAGTCAGGGAGTTACAATTAATTAATCATCATTTATTTACATCTACCTTTTTGATCTTTCTTGTGCAACGAATGCATGATGAAATGATGAAAAAAGTGAATGAGTAAAATGTAATTACAAATGTACTTTTAGTGGAGTTTCCTCAATAAGCAATTTAAGAGATCATTTCTGGAATATTCAGAATATATAAAATGTTCATTCAAATGTTCCTGTATGGCTATAGGTATATCTTGTCTATGCTAGTAGTGCAGAACTGTTTTTCTCATCCCGTCACTAGTCACTTTGATTTGACTCTCACGGTAGCTGGGTAATTTTCCACATAAATTACGTAACATGTAAATGGTGTGGCTGTCCTCTAGGATTGTACACAGCAGTGTCGCTTGAAAGTCTCTCACTAGACCACCAAGCACTGATAGGGCCTAGGAAGCGAATCTAGATGAAAATATCTGATGCTCGTGTGTTTCTCCAGGAATGCACTTATTTATCTAGTATTCAAGACTTCTGGTGTAGTTTGACATGTATGAACCTGGGAACAAATAGTGACATGTGGCTAGCCTTTGGTCATTGAATACACAAGCCTATGTGTTCATGAATGAGTATGTTCAGATGTTTACATGTGTATGAATGATACATGGCTTAGTTCTGATTTAAAATAACGAGATAAGACAGGTCTATCTGCAGAACATTTTCTAAAATAATATAATACATCAATAAAATATAATACATGTATATATGATGATGATCTTACCGTCGGCTTTCACGTTATGGACGGCTAAGTCCATTATTCCAGTATAATAGTTTCCAATAGTACACTCCTTCTGATATGTATGCAAAACGTTGGTAAGCATCGAATTACTTTATACATCAATAATTCAAATTCAATTCAGTCCTCTAGCCTGATCCTGATACAATTCTAACACAATAATCTGTCATAAAACGCATTATTATTCCTAAATTTACAAACTCTCTTAGGATAGATGAAAAACGTAGAATATTCAGTGTGGTGAATGAAGTAATGCTCGGACAACAGATGGTAAATTCTAGCCTTGACAAGCGTCTCTCTTTCCCTCTGTCTATCTGCTTCTGCTGTGTGTGTCTATTAAGATTAAACTTTCCACTGTTAGCATTTTTATACATGACCAGCTGACGTGTCGGAGAGCAATCTGGGTCACCGGTTTCAGACTGTAAAATTTGCAGACTTCGAACAAGGTTGTGTTAGTTAAGTCTCGAAATTTTCGTCGTTCTGCTCAATCCCGGCATGTTCCATCTTCATTTATATATCCTTTTACTGGGATGATCTTTAGCTTCCTTTGCATTTACGATTTTCTTGAATTGGTTTTGTCTTTGAATTTTAGCAATTATTGAAAGAGCATTTCCACACTATCTTCTAACATAATGGCTCACTTTCCTTCGCATACCTAGGAAATTAAAGCACATAGCAACATTTCCTATCGAAGATAACAGTATGGCCTTCATCTTCATAGAATGCAATAAATTCCATTACTTTTCTTCATTTCGTCTGTTTGCAAATAATATAAATCCATGGTACCGTTTACACAAAATTTCTCCTGCTGTTGATCCATTTGCAATTCTGCGCGACACACACGCAAGAGGTTGCGTGGTTTTGATTGGACGATAATTTTTACTACACGATGAATATTAGGTATGTTTTACGTCATGCTACAAGAAGACAGATGTCATATTACTCGAAGTAATAAATCGTGAGCCCATAAAAAACTAACCGAAAGCTGAAACAAAGAAATACATTCATATATATATATATATATACATATAAATATATATATATATATATATATATATATATATATATATATATATATATATATATATATATATATATATATATATACAGTACTTTGCAAAAAAAATGGCAGTCATTTTGCTCAGCTAAATATGCTGAAATCTAATTAAATATGCATGTTCTGCCCCAAATTTACACTCCACTTAAGTGAGCAAACACTACCAAAAGTAAAAAAAAAAAAATAGCGTAGAGTAAAGTCCCTTGATAATAGAGCAGACGACAATTTCTAATGCTAGTGGCAGAAAATGGACACAAAGTCAAAGTGTATGTTAATTTCACAGCTTTGGAATGAAGGAAATCAAACATGTTCTAACATTTCTAAAACCTTGAACATTCCTGAGCGGACTGTCTACAGAGTTGTGAGTAAATTAAAAGCAGGTAATGGAATCGAGCGAAAAGAAGGTAGTGTGGGGTCAAGAATTTTGGACACAAAGGACCATCGGCGTCTCGCCCAAATCGTTCGGGCTGGGCCAATGAAGAGTGTAGAAAACATACGGCAGCGCATGATCGATTTGGGAAACCCAGAAGTATCTAATGCTACTGTCAACCGGGAGCTACACAGGATGAATTACACAAAAAAAGCGGGTAATTTCGTCACCATTTCTCACAGAGACTCACAAACAGATGCACTTGAACTGGTGCCACGAACACCAAAATATGTCATGGGACAATGTGATTTTGTCAGATGAATGTTCTGTTTGGTCTTATCCTGTTCAAATAAATATTTGGATGAAAGACTCTGTAACGCCTGTGTACCAGCGACCGAAACATACCCATAAATTCCATTTTTGGGGAGGGGTGGCAGCAAGAGGTGCCACCCCACTGTGTGTTTTCACAGGAATTCTCACGAAAGAAAGGTACATCGACATACTAGAGTGACACCTTCTGCCATTTATGCAGGTCATGTACCCCGATGGGTGCACATTTCAACATGACAATGACCCAAAGCATACAGCTCATACCATCAAAGCATGGCTGCAAGAGAAGAATGTGATAGTGCTGAAGTGGCCCAGCAACAGTCCCGACCTAAACACAATTGAAAACGTTTGGGCACTACTCAAGAATCATTTAAAAAAGAGTGGACTCAGAGACGTTGAACAATTGAAGAAGGTAGCTGAAAAATACTGGGACAATCTGACTCACAATTACCTACAAACATTTGTGGGAAGTATGCCTCGCCGCATCCAGGCTTGCCTTGCTGGAGAAGGCAACATTATACTGTACTGAAACCAGTGTTAATAGATAGGGGAGATACCAATCTTCCTCTGGACATACAGTTTTTATTATTATTTGATTCTATGAGTGTGCTGCGTTGCGAAAATATGACTGCCATTTTTTTTGCAAAGTACTGTATATATATATATATATATATATATATATAAATATATAAATATATATATATATATATATATATATATATATATATATATATATATATATATATATATATATATATATATATATATATATATATATATATATGAAGCATTGTAACGCCAGACGGCGGAACAAGTAAAGACATCAGGAACATCATGTACAAAGTCAGAACAGCGTTTGCAAGTCTAAACGACATTTGGAAATCTTCTCACTGCAGTACAAACATCAAATTAGGATTGCACGAAAGTTGCGTACGTTGTGTACTTTTGTCTGGCACGAGTGCTGGAGAGTAAGAGAAATGTTTTGTTCACATTATTCTCATTCCACACAATCTTCCTAAGGAAAATTCTTCGAATTTTTTTGGCCGAATACCATCTCCAAGCAGGAACTGCTTACATGGTGCAGTCAACAAGGCATACACAAAATCATCGCAGGCAGACGCTGGAACTGGGTTAGCCATTGTCTTCCGAAGGGACCCTGACACAATCATCACAACTGCCATGCTGTGGATTCTAGAGAGGCAGACCAAAGACAACCTTGCAGAGAACAGTGGAGGCTGAAATGCAAAGCATGAACCAGAGTTTGGGCATGGAACGAAGGATGGCCATCAACCGAGCAAAATGGGGACAGTTTGTTGCTGCCCTACAAGATGTCACTAGATGTGATGGCCACTGACTGCTTTGTCAGTCAGGGGCTAAGGATTGAAGAAGAAGAATGTAACATTTCGCGACACCTCATTAGAGGCCATGCTTAGTATAGTGAAGTCACTAAGACTTCAGCCCCCTTCCACAGTTCTAGCTATGAGACAACTTGTACCTTTATCATAAATCCTCCTTATGATTGTTTTTTTTATATTTTTGGTCAAAACATTTATCCCCAGATGTCGACATAGTTTAAAGTTATATGTGCGTTTTGCATTGAATATTTGAATACCATTTACCGGTAAAGATAATAAAACATATTTATCGGTGAAGGAAAATAGTCAAATGAAGTCATTAAAGTTAATTTAATTAATTAACAGCCTTCATTACCTTAGTTTCAGCTTTGATAAGACTTATGGTCTGATTTTAAGTTTTATCGATTTATTCTTTATTATTGTTTACATGTCTATTAATCTATCACTTGCAGTAATTTAGTCGAGACAATCTGAGGTTATCATAGGTACCTTAAATTACTACTGGCCTTGTAATTAAACTTGTGGTTTAATTTAATTTGTAATAAACTTCCTGTCAAAAGAAATTTGATCTCATAAAGACCTGCCGGGCAAATGTCTAGTAGCAGCACATGTTTCGCTAGTTAATCATTGACTAAAACAGACAAAACTTAAAGGTACGCTACAAAGACGTGGCAACGTAATCTCTCTAGGTTAAATGTCATGTTCAAATAGGTACCTCCCACAGGTGGACCGATGTTCTGTGGCTTCCTCACACTTTCTACAAGAAAATGAATATCAATTACTAGGGCTCGTAGTGGCTAAGAGGCCTTGAATTCTAGATGTGCTGGATTCGATTCCCAGTTGGGGGAATATACTTTTTGGAATTTATTTTCAGAACCAATGTTCCTAATGATGTCATACTCCCCCTGATCTTCTGGGTAGTGAGCTCAGATACCTAGCCTTCTCGGATAAGGGCGAACAAAATAGGAGGTCTTGTGTGCACGTTGCGCACGTTAAAAATCCCACGGCAGTTGGAAATCGTAAAGAGTAGGCCTATCTGGAAGGCCGCTACCCTGGCAAAATTTAAAAATTAGAAACCTACTCACCACAAAGTTATTTATCGAATGTGTGATTCCCATAAACACACATTGTGATTCTCGCCGGTGCTAGCAGAGTTTGTGCAGTGTGCTGAGATCCTCCTTGTGTGATCTAAGGGAGGAGATCGGATCACTGACGGAGTTATCCGTGTGCAATGAAGATAGTCCTTAAAACCAAACCAAACCAAACTTATGGCAGTCCTCTTATACTGTAGATTATTTCTTCTCTCATGTTTTAAAGTTTGCCTTACTTCTTCATCTTCCATTTTTTTTTCATTATGTCTATGTTAGTGTGTCGTATCTTTTATAACATAAGGAAGGGAAACCCGAGGCCTGTAAACAGTAAATTAAAATAAGACAAACTTAAAGGTATGTTATCAGGCACTCGTAGGAAATAAAGAAGTAGAACACTAGACAACAGAAAAACAACAGACGTGAGTGTCTTACCCAGGATTTGAACCCTGGACCTTCCGTGCGACAACCCCGCCTAGCTATGCAAGCGAATCACACCATCCTTCCTGCCATCTACGCATAACCAAAAAATGATGCTTCGATGACTGGTCATTAGTGCGAACCGCAAGACATAACACCGGAAGTTTACCATGGGCAGTTCAGCCTATTAATGACGCAATCACTTCTGTTGTGCCCCTATTATACAGTATAGGGCAGAAGTGGTTGCGTCATTAATGGGCTGAACTGCCCATGGTAAACTTCCGGTGTTATGTCTTGCGGTTCGAACTAATGACCTGTCATCTAAGCATCATTTTTTTGTGATGTTTAACAAGAGCTCCCGGACTTCTCGCTCTTTTGCAATCAATTACAGGTTGAAGACTCCTTGGTACTATCTACATTGTAAATCTAGGCGTTTCCTGAGCTTAAACACTGTGATCTGGGTCTAAGCTCTCCCAAGGAAATATCACGTTCTCCACAGAGCCACATATCAGCTTCCCCTGCCTACCATGTGTTGACTTTGAGATCTTCCTGCATGCAGCCAACCAGGTAGAAGCCAGAGTTAGGTCAGGGCTCAATTGACTCCTCTAAGCGTAGTGTGCAATGCTGGGTTCTCAACATGCTTCACCACAGGGGGAATCCCCATAAGTGTGTGGATGTTGACAAAAGTAAGTGACGGTGTAATTAGCCTAATGTATAATTACAGAGGTTCGCTTCCACATGTGTGTACTATAGCATTGTACTTTGATAGTGGTCGTATAAGGATGAGTTCTGATATTCCTCCTTGCAAAGACATGTCAACGTAACCTGTCCTGGTAATATTTCATGTTTTAAAATGTTATCTCTAACAAAAAGACCAGTGGCTTGGGCTTTTTATTATTTTCAACTACAAAAAATGAATACTAATGACAGCCCTCTTATACATTATTTCTTCTCGTGTTTTAAATTTTGCCTTAGGAGCCGTCCTCATATGACGTCATGCAGTAAAAAAAAGGGGAAAGGGGGGAGGGGGGTCAAAATTATGTGACGATAGGGGGTGGGTTGGAAAAATGTGACGTCACACAAAAATGTAAGTGTCACATTCTCTTCATAAATTTAATATGTTTCTACCTCTATCCACAATAGTTAACGTTTATCAGCAATAATTAACTTTCCTCCGCAATAATTAACATTTCTCCTAAGTAGTTAACGTTTATCCGCTATAGTTAACGTTTATCCGCAATAGTTAACGTTTCTCCGCAATAATTAACATTTATCCGCAATAGTTAACGTTCATCCGCAATAGTTAACGTTTCTCAGCAATAACACTGACAAACAACATTTTTCTTTCTTATATAAGAATAAGTGTTCTTATGTCAGTTTTTTGCGCTGATTTCAAATTTGAAATCCGTTTATCTCTATCACGTCAGGTTTTTAAGATATTTGTGAATACATATATTTTTGGGAAACCGTTATGTGCTCCGTTTCATTTTTACTACATAACTTATTAAAAATTAATAAAATGCAAAATAATTCCACTTTTTATACTGCTAAAAGATGCATGACATATGTTACGCTATTTTTCCAATAGTTACTGTATTTTGAAATAATTCTGAGCGAAATATGGCTTCTAGAAGTTGTAGAAATTCGGCTGATCTGTTCTGTTACGTGTGCGGATATTTTCCCGATCGTGTTCACCAGAAAAACTTTACACCATTACTAAAGAAAGCATATGAACTTTATTTCGATTCGAAAGTTGATGATGCAAATAAATCTTGGAAGCCAAATGCAGTTTGTTCGACTTTGTGCAAATACATTGGCAGGTTGGTTACGAAAATCGCCGAAGCATAAGTCGATGCCTTTTGGAGTGCCAGTAATATGGCATGAACAAGACAAATCACGCTACTGATTGTTACTTCTGCTTGACAAATATCCATGGTTTCACTTTTAAAACTAGAAAGTCTGTGGTTTATCCAAATATTGAATCGGTTTCGAAACCAGTGTCTCGTGATCCAATCACGTGTCCGATCCCAGTTCCACCAGAACAGTATCCGTTGGACGTGAATGAACCATCAGAAAGTGATAGTTTACCTGCTTCAGAAACTAATTCTGACTCGGATTATATACCGGTGAATGATGGTGTTCACTTAATTAACCTTTCAGATCTAATATGTGATCTCGCTCTTACCAAAGGACAAGTGGAATTACTCGGTTCGCGACTCAAAGAATGGAATCTTTTAGCGCCCAATACTTTGATATCTAAATTTCGTCATAGACACAGAGAACTTGTTCAATACTTTGAGATGGATGATGACATTTGCTATTGCAAAATTCCAGTCGCCTACTCTGTTCATATGAAAGAAACTTATGACAATATGGCTATACTTTTGGCAAAAATAAAGTACAATGACTACCAATGGCTGATTTGTGGAGACCTAAAGGTCATTGCAATTCTCACGGGCATGCAGACTGGGTATACTAAATTTTGTTGCTTCCTATGTGAATGGGACAGCCGCAACAGACAGGAACATTATGCAAGAAAGGTGTGGCCTATCAAGGATCGTATGCAGCTCGGGCATAAAAATGTAATACACGAGCCATTAGTTAACAAAGACAGCATCATTTTAACACCGTTACATATAAAGTTGGGGCTCATGAAGAATTTCGTAAAAGCATTAGATAAAATGAGCAAAGCTTTCACTTATCTTCGAGAAAAGTTTCCGCAAGTTAGCGATGCAAAGATAAAGGAAGGTATCTTTGTAGGACCTCATATTAGGAAAGTTATTGCAGACAAACAATTCGAGAACTTGTTACATGGTAGTGAACTTCACGCATGGATGGCATTCAAATCGATCGTCGATAACTTTCTGGGAAATCACAAATCTGTCGACTATGTGCATATTGTTAAGCAGTGCATAGATGCATACAGAATTATGGGCTGTAACATGTCCCTCAAAATCCATTTGCTCGATTCGCATCTTGACTTTTTCCCTGACAACCTTGGCGAAGTCAGCGATGAACATGGAGAACGATTCCATCAAGATATCGCCGTAATGGAGTCACGTTATCAAGGACGGTGGAGTGTGACCATGCTTGCCGATTATTGTTGGATGTTTCATCGCGATGTACCACATGCCATTCACCGACGAAAGTCGACTGCAAAGAAATTCAAGCCTACATAACTGTTATACTTCTTGTACGAATGATGTTATAATACTGTATGCGTTGTTAAAAAACTTCAATTGCGTATTTCTCGAGATCCCGACCTGATAGAGAAAAACGGTTTGCAGATTTAAAAACAGCGCATTAAAATTGACCAGAAAAACATAGAAATGTTAGAGAAAGAAAAAAAAAAAATTTTTTTGTTAGCATACACACAAGTTATGACACGTAAAAAGTATAGCCAAATCAAACAAAGATACAAAATTGATATCTGGCCTATTGTCTGTCTATGTTTCTTGTCTTTGTCACTTGTCGATAACTGTAGCTAACGAAGAGTGATCCCCGAAATGTACCGTGTTTTCAATACACCGTCCATTTGTAAAACTAACTGCATACCATTTCCCTTTTTTAAAATATATATTCTATTTTCCTTACATAATTACAATAAAATGATTTTGACACTTCAATTATTTCAAGCACTGACATCTGTTTCTGATGTTATCACTGCAAATGTAGAATGAAAAGTGACGTATACTACTCATTCAAAAGTCAAGGACCACTTAGAAAAACCTTGGTTGAAACCATAAAACAAATCCGATATAAACGTAATTGGTATCAGTCAAAACGGCATGTATTGAACACCAAATTGACTTGTCACGTAAAGAAATGGAAACACACATTCAAACGCAATGAAGCTGTGAGGTGTGTCACCCACCTTTTCAAAAGTCACACAATAGATATTGGACAAATAGACATTTCAAAATCGGATATGTGTTACGGTATTTTAATTGGCATCGTCTGCTAGAGGTTGGCAGCATGCAATTTTAGGGGTTACAGCATTTAATGTAATGTAAAATATTATTAGACTATTGAACGCTATGACGTGTTAGCGCTGGTAGGTCACGCACCGTGACCAAGAGACGGTAACCTTTCTTGTATGACCGTCGAGCTGAAAAGACGTGTCCCTACGTTCTTCTAGTGTCGGGCATGGAGTGCCGCATAGTTATGTTGTATTTAAGTATGGACATGGGTCAGTCCACTGTTATTATGAAAGGAGATGAAATGTTACAGGTTAGTAATTGACTAAACCTAGGACGGGATGAATTAACAGTCCTTATTAGTTTATAGTTGCCAGACGCATAATCTCACTGTCGGCAGTTGGGATCACCAACTGCGCGTACATATAGTTATGACGTTCTGCCTATAGTAATTCATATTACTGGACAAGGACTGACATGCATAGATAGCTTATTCGATATAGGATTCAAATTTAATATATAATATTTCATGATCAAACATATGTGGATTGTTTATACGTGTAAGAAATGTACAATACAAATGTGTGGACTCGACAAAGGACTTATCACGTCAATTGAAGTTCACAATTCAAGAATTATTATGTTCACAAAATTCTAAACCCACATTCGCGTAATATACCATCAAAAGCACAACAAAGAATAATTGAACGAAACAATGAACAGACCGAAGCAATTCAATGGCCAGAATTCTATAGCTTCTTTATTAATAATTACATGGAACATTGATCATCAAGGTATGACCGCTTCTTACATGCTTCAACAGATGTAAACGCACCTACCTTTAACAGTGGTGCCCATTGTTTGGGGACGAAAACAAAAACAAAAAAAATTTTTTTTTCATAAAATACGAAGGAACTATTTACTTTCGATAATACGGTCACGTGATATACTGAAGCGTGACCTATACACATAGTTACTAATAAAGGTCAACCTGACGTCACAAAATCGTGCGTACTTGCCTAACTACCAAGATAACAACCGTCAGCGTAATCTATTCGAATGAATATACATTATCAAAGAAGACATAAGGATGGAGAACATTTACCTACCAAAGAACATTTACCTACCAATGAGGAGCAAGCAGCTAAAGACATTGGTCTAATCCGTTGGTGAACTTAGCATTGACCGGAGCATTAAAAAGATAAGTCTAGGTGTGACTGTTGTCATTCAGAAAAAAAAAACAGTACTGAGTGTTGCGCTAAACTTGTCGCAACTTATTCTGACCATGCATTTTTGACTATAGTTAATTTTTTAATGCATGGGAAGTAACTCATGGAACTGTAGTCACTTCTATTTCTACAGTCGTTTAATCTTGATAGCTGTCGTCAAGAAGTTGTCTTATCTTGATAGTATAGTTGCCGATAGTTGTGTGAACGATTTTGAGTCATGTCCATATATGGAGCGCTCAGATCGCCAGTTCTTTGAAAACAGTTGGCAATCGCAATGTTTCAAGATTCATTTCCTTTTAAGGTTTGAGTCTTCAGTCGAACATCGTAGAACATTCTTCGTTTCGTAAGTTTAGCTGAGTTGTATTCGATTCGCGTTCTCTGCGCATGTCTCTGTTATAGGCATTGTTTAAAATGATTTCCGCCCAGGTCAGTCTGAGCAGAGATGCTGGTAAGGCGAGACATAGCGATGTGCTAGCGTCTTCGCTTAGATTATTCAGGAAGGAGTCCTCATCATTGTTGTTCCTTTTTTGAGATGATATATCTCTATGTTATTTCAAATGCCTGGAGGCATATGTGATTTATGTGATTTAATTCCTGATGACAGGTAACTGAATCCTTTTTCGCTGAGTAACTTTATCGCCATCTTGTGATGTTGACTTTTGCTTAGCCTGCCTTATTATAAAGTCTGTGATATGACAAGTTTGCTCAGCTCACGATCCACTTATATTGTCACGCATCGATTGATGCCTGTCCTACGGACTATTTGCTTCCTGACCTTTATTGATGGATCTAGGTTTGATACCTTTGCTGTATAAGGAACATAGAGGACGATAATGTGACGCTCAAAAGACATGCCTGTCTTGTTGAGGTCAAAAATAGGAGACTAGATTTAATCTCCTAGTTGATATCTACTAGCTCTTATGGAAAGGGGAAGTTTACTACCTGACTACATGTACAGCTGAGTCCGATATCCTAAAAGGCATATAATGTACATTATTATGATGCTGTCTGCTGTGCCTGTTGAATTGACTACATATGTAATAATGACTGTTTGACCGTACCTATGATGTACCGGCTTGTTTATGTCTACACACTTCGTCATTGTGGCGTCTATAATAAATTATACAAAAACCGTCACTAGCTGTTGCAAGCATCATTGACTTTTCTCATCGTGAGTTAACGTGACGTCCTTGTGTGGATTGCCTTGCTTGTAATGCTCACTGTTTGAATACACATCTGCATCCTACACAAACCAGACCACAGATACCATACTATGTCTTCATCGCCTTCAACAATTATGGCGTACAACAAAAAGACACTCAACATTTGGTGGCCAGTCCAAAGGCATTCGATAAGCCCACCAACACTCAACATTTGGTGGCCATAAGCTGGTTTGGTCTGGTACCAGCATACACGGGGTCCCTTACCCACTTCATTCAACAAGAATTCAACAAACTGCATCGTTCAAGAAATCAACATACCGCGATTTTTCAGCATTCTACATCTACATACAGAATTATGAAAGTACTCGGCGTTGCCCGGAAAAGGTCGAAATTGTAACTTTTTGCCAGAAGCAAGAAATTTGACAGTACCCGGCGTTGTTACATATTGCCGGATATCACAGACTGTTGCTGTTTAACTCAAGTGAAGCCAGTCGCTGCTGTCAAGGTATCAAGTTGCTGTCGTTTGTGAAGGTCAAGTACCGATTTCAAGCAATTTACGGTTGAATAAGAAGGTCAAGTGCCGTTATTTACTTATCAGTTTAGAAGCTCAAGTACCATCGTCATGGCAGTTGGAGCAGTCCAGATGTACCATCATCGTTGGATCTTCATTCCTTAGGACGCTGATTGTCATCTGTTTTTTCTGCTGTGGCTGACGTTTGGATACCCATAAGTTAAGTGGCCTGTTTGTTTGTGAACTGTGCCCTTATACTTCTACTGAGTCTTCTGTGTTTCATCTCATTCTTTTGTTTACATGTTATATGTTTATATGTTATTTGTATATTTATATTTATGTGTCTATGTTTCTGCGGGTTTTCGGTTGGGCGGTGTCTCCCTTAGATCATACCACGTCATAGAGGTCGTCTATCGTGAGCGTTTTCTGTAGGGTGTGCAATTTCCGATACTGGAATTTGCAAAGCGACTTCTGTTGCTATTTTTTGTTAGTTGTGATGACATGTGTTAGTATTGTTTTCGTTATTTTTCTGCATTCTTTAGTTCTGTTTTGATTTGTTTGAATTTGCTAGTCTACTCTTTTCTATAGTTTAGTTTCATATACCATTTTTGTTTATACACTGTGGTGTCTTGTATTTGTGTTATCTTCTCGTAGATATCATCACATTTTTTGTGATATTTCTTTAATTTTCGCTTTATTTTTTGTTAATTTCTACGAATGTTTTCGTATTGTTGCTAAATCTTTGTTATTGTTTACATTGTATTGTTTACATTGTATTGTTTACAGTGTAATGTTTACATTGTTATTGTTTACATTGTGATTGTGTTTACATAGTCATTGGTTACACTTATAATAGTTAATTCACATTTAATAGTGGGTTATGTTTATGCATTACTACTACACTGATGATTAGTAAATGATGAATAGTATTGTGCACTATTGATTGGGAAGTGCACCTATGATCAAGAGTTGATTGATGATATTTCAAAAAAGGTCTATACACAAGTTCTTGGATATAAGACTTGTTTCCCACAGAGATTGGGATGATAATATAGGTTGTGAGTAAACAAGTGCTTCATTTAAGACTTGTTATAATTAAATTTGAAATAAGATAATTAATTTTTTCAGGTTGTGGACTCATATTATTACTCATCATGGCTACATTTGAGCACGTTATTGAGCAGGGTAAATTGCTTGGGAAGACTGGTGATAAGTTAGAAGAATTTGCAACTGCTCAATATGATAAAGCAATGGAAGCTGAACAAAGGAAACTGCAAATGCAGGTGGATGAAAAAAGATTCCAAATGGAAATGGAAAAACAAAAAAGAGAAGCAGAGGCTGAAAATAAAAGACTTGAGGCTGAAAATAAAAGACTTGAAAAAGAGGCTGAAAATAAAAGACTTGAAAAAGAGGCTGAAAATAAAAGACTTGAAAAAGAGGCTGAAAATAAAAGACTTGAGGCTGAAAATAAAAGACTTGAAATAGAGTCTCAAGAGAGAAAAGCAAAAATGGAGCATGAAGAAAAACTCTTAGCTTTGGAAGTTGAGAAATTAAGGGTGATGAACATGGGTAATGCTAATGATGCAAATAAGGTCTCAGATAAGACTAATGCAAGCCCTTTCAAGCTTAATCTACCACCATTCAATGCTTCCATCGACGACATAACATTCTATTTGGACAGATTTGAAACTTCATGTAAAGTACATAACATAGATAAATCACTGCAGGTTTATCATTTGTCCAAAATACTTAGAGGTGATGCTTTGAGTATGTTAAGCATGGTAGATGAGCCTGACAAGAACAACTATGAGGTTGTCAGGGCTATATTGTTAAAAAAATACCAACTTGACGAAGACGGCTATCGTCTTCAATTTAAAAATATGTTGCCAGAAACTGGTGTGCAATTCTCTGAATTCATTTCAAAGACACGTCTTACTTTTTTACGTTGGGTGGAGCTGTCTAAGACAGAAAAAACGTATGAAGGACTTATGGACTTAATACTTAGAGACAAAGTCATGTCTTCTGTCAATGAGTCTTTCCTTGCTTTCCTTCATGAGCGTAAACCTAAAACAATAAAAGAAATGGAAGATTTCTGTAGCCAGTATATAACTGCGCATCCTCACGTAACCATTGGTAACTCTAAAGTAAAAGAAGGTCTGCCAGTTGCTTCGGCAGCACCTTATGGTCAAAACTCTAGTCATAGATTCCAACAAAATTTTGATAGGAAAAGTAACCGTAGTTACGGTCAAAATTATGGAAATCAATTTCAGGGTGATTCTTCTTCGAAGAATTGGAGACGAGCTGACAGTCCTCGTTACTTCCAACCTAATAATTTTAAGCATTTCAGAAGAGGATATGGTAACAGAGGCTTTTCCTCGCGTAGACCCCAAAACCAAAAAAAATAGATGTTCACATCAATGTGGACATGATAATAATCATGGAAACTGTAATTCGAAACAGGATAACAGTTATAATAGAGACAATAATAACTACAGAGATAATAACAACAGTGATAACTTCAGAGGTAATGGTAGTCGCGGTAGATCTCAATACAAAAAAAAAGAGATATCAGCAGGCTATCTCGGTTCAACAAGAATCTCAATGAGACTGTAATCAGGTTTCTGATAATAAAAACTCTGACGCTGTCATTTGTTCTTCTTTTCACTTTGGGAGAGCAAACAAGTGCCCCCAATGCAGTACTTTGTTCGAACCAACTACAATATCGACTTTGAGTTGTGGTCACCCTCTCCCCGCTCTTCCTGCTTCGGTTGCACATGACGGGAGAGGTTCTCTAATACTACATAAGGGTCTTGTTAATAATACTCCGGTCTCACTACTTTTCGATTCCGGATGCACCACTATTGGTGTTAGACAATCGCTTGTAGATCCATCCTGTGCGACAGGAAGGGTTATCAAATGTGTCACATTTGGCGGCATTCTAGAGAAATATCCTACTGCTGTAATTCACATTGCCACTCCTTTCTTTACGGGAGATGTGCATGCCTGTCTCTTACCTAATCCTATTGCGGACCTTATTATTGGTCGTATACACGGAGTTAGGGAATGTACCCCACAGCAGATTGCTGCTTGGGAAGATGATAATATGCAAGCTACCAATGCAGTGGTTACAAGAGCACAAGCTCTACAAACACCACAAACTTCGTTGGATAATAATAATGAAGTTCATAGCCAAGATAATA